>JACYFI010001427.1:0-12254 GCA_020975735.1 Ophiocordyceps xuefengensis | reverse complement strand
TAGCTAATGAACCAAAAAATTTCCATAAGATAATAATATAGGTTGGGTGCTACATGGATCGATTTATATAAGCGTAAACTAAATTTTTAAGAAATAGAATGACTTTTTAATAAATTCTTCATAGTTGTTATTCTAAATTAAATAAATTAATAGATACTTAGAACATTATAACACAACCCTACCGTTCATGACTTTGAACTTCTAGAATATTAGTAGGTACACACTAAGTTCTATTCATTTAATACTACATACTGCCTTTTAATGCCGTACGGGAGTGCCCGCCCATTTTCGCCACGTGATTTGGTATTTTAATATACTTTAGGCTGGGGGATTTAAGGGCCTTTAAAAAAATGTAGTATTTCTTTTCTTTAAACGCATAGCTATATTCTTAGCATGTTCAAAAATTATTATTATTATAAATGAATATTAACTGCAAATTTTGCAAATTATTTCTTGCAGTTTAAACAATAAAAGCCTAGTGCAGCATCCTACTACTCCTGTGCCCCAATAAAGTGACTTATAATTTAAGTGTACTAAAATGTAACAAGTCGATCGGGGATAGATAAAGAGTTAATCTACGCCCCGTTACTCGAATATATCGGCATCTTTCACACTGTTGTTTTCATGTACATAATCGTGTACATGAACCTTTTTGAGGCCTCAGGCTCCAGTTTTCTGAAATTTTATTTCTATATCCATGTATCATTATCTGAATCTTCAACCCACCTTTTTGTTCTTTTGACTCCTTTAACCCCTTTATCCTTCTTCGGCTAATAGTACATTTGATTCAATTTTTTCGTCTTTTTCTTACTCCTTTACCTTGTCCTTTTACATCTTGATTAACAGTTATCTGTAAATCTTTCCCTCTGCTCTTGTTTCTACTTTCCCTTTACCTTTGCTTGTACATCTGTCATTATCCGATTTCTTAGATGCCGCTAAATCATCATCTAATCTGTCTTCTACGTATTCAATTTATCTGAATCTTGTCAGCGAAACCAAGAAGCTTCTCAGTATTTCGGGCCCTAAGTTGGCAATACATAGTTGAGGCATGAAGGAAGGTCGGGTGCTGATGGGATCCGGTGAGGTGAATCGGCTAACCAGGGATGCAGATGCTACCAGCTGAGGAGATCGGCCTCAGACCCCTTCAGATGGAGTTTAGTTGGGATCCCATCATGATACTCTTCTTGCCTTGTTCACTTCTTGCTACGTTCCTGTAAGCTAGCTTTTCTTAAAGGAAAGATAATAATTCTCCATCTCATCTTTCTACAAGTTTGGTCTGGATATCTACGCGACCCCGAACGATACAGATAAAGTTAGCGGTTATTTAAATTAGACAATTTTCTTCCTTCTTTTTCCTATCATTAGTCTCCTTGTTCTCCTGATCACTTTATTGGCCTAGATGGGGCGGCTTCCTTAAACGATAAAAACGGTGTGGTAGAGAAAGTTCTTATATAAAGAACACCTTTGGATTGAATTATACATAGACAATGTATTGTTTCTATAATTATGAACCTACTAGCCGCATCGTTTTTTTGATTGAACCCTGACCTAGACAACAACTTGTCCTGCACTTAGAAAAGACTATAAAAATTATGTTAGCTTTTAAGACAAATGATTACACAGATATTATTAACTAAATTACTAAAACCAAAAATGTTGGTGCGAAAGTATTATGATACGTAAAAACAATACCTTGTAGATAAAAGAGTCGTAATCTGTTGACGACTCCTTTACTTAATTTAGAAACTGTTTTACTTATTTTGTGTGGTTAACACTTAAAATCCCTATACCATTAAGGACCTACCTCATTTATACTACCTTTTATCTAATAATTTCAGTGGTTTGACCTCCGATTCTAAAACTTGTATGAAACCTAATAAAAATTTATTATGAAAATCTCTAGTAAGAACGTGGGGTTGAAAAAACCCAATATACTAGTAGCTAAAACTAGAGAATTTGGAAAATTTTGAATATAGCACTAGGCATAAATTCAGCATACACAACACCTGAAAGCTGAAAATAATACTGTTGAAATTATTAAAGGTGTAATAATTTTTAAAATAACGACGGTACAGCAAAACCTGTGTTCTATTTAAACTTCATGCATAGGGGTTGGATAAATAAGTACTATTATCTGTAGGTATCCAGACCCTAAACCAATAATAGGATCTATGTTAAGTAGACCCAAAACATATTTTTGGAAAAAAGAGCAAGATAATGAGGGGTAAAAACTTCAAGAATATGTGCGCCTTCATGTGCCCATTTTTATTAAATTTACAGGGTCCATTAGGATTACAAGAAAAAGTAAAATATATAACTGTAATGAATATATGTAGGCTAAAGATATCGCACCTAAACTCTGTAGTAAAATAACCGTTTATACTACTAAAGCAATAATTGAAAACACATAAGGCAATTCTAATATAAAATCTTTTCTATAGAATCCTTCATAAAGGGAAAAAAGCCACTAGATTAAGACCTTCAGCAATTTAATTAACTGTATAAGCTTAAAGGTCTAAAGAATCACATTGATTCCACCATTCCTATCTTAGTCTTTGATTACTCAACTAACAGCGTGGTATTACAGCACCTGGGAGCCAAGGAAATAACAATCCCCTTCGTTAGAAAAGCGTGTTTATTAAATGGAAAATTAGCAATTATTAATTAAGAAGATAAAACCTAAGCCTATAACTATCAAACCCTAAATTGAAACATAGTGGAATAAAGCAATGTATTTTTTTTATACTGGTTGTTGAAATAATCCTACCAGGAGCAAACACACGTAGTTTTGCTTCCTAATCCATAACAAATAAATTATACAGTATCTACCTGTATCAAATTTAAAAGGAGATTTGAACGAAAATTAATAAATAATACACCGGGCCGTAACCATTGTGGCAGCGTGTTATTAACCGGGCGAACTGCCGTAGGTCCTCCATCGCCATGGGTGAATCCAATATGGAGACCTACCTTGTTGAAACTTGTACGCCATAGCTCCGATTAATAAACATATTCCTATTATAGTTCATAACATTTTCGTTTAATGTAAGGAGCTATTGAGAAAATTACATTATAACTAAACTAGCTCAAGATCATAATGTTACAACGCATACGCTAAATGTAAAAACAAATCTCCAAACTCTAATTCGTTAAAAATGCCGCTAAAGAACTTTGATTCTAGCTGCAAAATCCTGTAATCAAAAAACTAATAAAGGAAGCACAAACCCCACAACCTTCTCCACCCTACAACTCAACAGGTAATATTTTCCAAGTTACCTAGGTATAAATTTCTATCCTAAAAGAAACATAGCTTAATAGCTACAAGAATCGTGAAGTTAATGGTTTTTAAATCGCAACATTTATACCTTATAGCAAATTCGTTTTGCGTGTTTTACACTAAACAATGGTTTATTTACTTGAAACACTTCTATCCTATCTATTCCACTACCAGTTTTATCTGTTCTAATTGAATTTATTACCTTCAAACGTAAGTGAGCACGATTAATCATAAATTGTGGATTTTACCATCATAAGACTACATCCATAAGTTTTTATACCTAATAATATGGGCTTCTTTTTAAAATTGGAACTATATAATTGAGTAATATCAGAAGAGTCAACCCTATTTGTTAAACTAATGCTGATTTACTCTCCGTATTTGTAATTTATTTCCTGATCCCTAAATATTGCACATTGTTCTCCATTAATCTAAGAATTCTCTAACTTATGTTGAGAATATCTAAATCTCAATTGTGACTCGATAACCTAATTTTACCTGTTGATTTGATGCATACGAACAATCAAAGTTTCCCTCTGCACTAAAAATCTGAAATTCAAATCTGTTAAAATGAACATTATCAAGAATATTAATACGGTCTTTTCACAACAGGAGTATACCTCTTGCAAACTCTGATTTTAACGCGGGTCAGATTAAACCTAAATTTCAATTGATGCTTTATATTTTAACCTAGTTGATTTTAAACCCTCCGACATGGTAAATGACCTTTGTATTGTATATACAATATTTTACCCGCTTTGTTTAAACAAATATATTAAATTCGCGCTTTTTGTAGTTAATAACGGAATTTTTTTCTTAAATAAATAAGAAAGTTTATCTAACATCATCAATTGAGAGCTATTGAATAGTTAACTATTCTCTCGGTATATGAGGCTTATGTATAGAACCGGACACCAACCCTAGAGTATATTGTTGTAAAATCGATATAAATAGGGTTAAATTCTTTTTGTATGATAGGACCAATTGAAATTTCAATGTGATACACGTCAACCCTTATTTCATGTTGTTATTCTATCATATTAATACTAATACCTCACCGTTATTAAACCAGGATCCGACTCAGCGTTACAACTGAGAATTATAAGTAGAATATTTTTAAAATTCGACTTGTTTAGAATGGATCTTTGACATTAGGAGTTTCACCCTTATTGCCTGAATTGAGGACCCAGATTTAAAATCCCTGTTTCTTTCGAAACTCCCTTCGAAGTTACCCTTTAAAATGAATAATTCTGGCTTAATCGATAACTGCCTCTGACCTCTGTGCTCTTTTACAGCAATACTGTTAGTTTGGTGCGACTCTAAAGATTCCGCGAGTTGTCCCATTTTCGGATTTCACTCATCCTTAGCTTGTTACCGACCTGAGTAATACTTCAGCAACTAACCAGTTTTTATATAGCTTGAGTACCTTAAAGCTTTACGGATATGTCCCCGGAGTTTCTGACAGTTATCCCCATGGACAACCTTTCCCCTGAGGTGTCCCATCGAGATCATGGGCTCATCATATCCTAATAGAAATGGGAAAATGAACTAAAAAAGAACGTTATTAATAAAGACAGCGTATTCAACATAACTACCTGTTAAACCATGAAATTGAATAATTTACTATACCATATTAATGGATTCACTAGTAAGTCAATCTATATTAAGTATATAGATAGCTTGATTTTTTATTTAATCCTACTTCAAAAAATCCAATAATACCTAATTATGGTGTTGAAATATTACATTAGACAACTTAGTAAAAGAACTAAACGTGACACACCCAACCTTTTTACCAATAAAGCCCGAAACTATACCACCCTAATAATTGGTAAAAACACAATTAGATTAAGTCACTTATTTATATTCTATGAGCCAATATTACTCCTTAGTCTATAAAAAGCACTAAGAATTGCTAAGCCAATAGGAGTATTTCTGCTCGTCGGGCAACTACTATAATGTAAGATGGATACGTAGTCACTAATAATATCGCAAGGGTTAAATAGAACTTACACCAATATTAGGGAACTTGTTATAAATAATTAGCACTATTTCTATAGAATAAGCATTAGATATTTAATTTTTTCCTATTAAAAACGATCCTAAAGATCCCTTATTAAAAAATACTAAGGTTAAAACTCATGTTTTTATTTTATATATTATCAGATTATTTCTTATGTTAACGGCCTAAATCATATATATATTATTTTTAATGTTCCATTAAGATGCCTAGGGGCTGTTATAGATTTTGAACTACAATCCCTATGTCGTACGCAATCGATGTTTTACCTTTAAAACAAACCCCTTCTTAGCTGAGCGTTGCACTGGGCCTGGGCTTAGACCTTCTGTACCCTAAACCCCCCCCCCGCGGGCCCCGGGATTAAGGAAAAATTATAAATAAACATGACCAAGCAGCAAAAAATTTACCTAAAAATTGACATTAATAATAGATATAGCCTTATCGTTAGTCAATGTTACAAATTTGTTCTATAATTTAAAGATTCTATAAACTATAGGCATAGGAAGCTGTGTAATATTCCAACATATTCTGAAACACTGAGCATAAAACACTCCTTCTCCTATTATAGAAACTGGGAAAACCTTTGATTTAGTTTTACCCGGATAATGTATCACCAATTTTACCCAATAGAAACGCAGATGCAAAAGAATGTTGACCATACCCTGATGTTTTAATAACAAATCTAAAATTGGTTAACTCAGTACTATAACCTTATCTAATTACTAATCATTCTTTAAATCCTCCTTGTATCTAAATCAAGAGTGTGGTACTCTATATATGAATCAAATTCTATAATTGTTCTCTGCATATAGAATCTATAAATCCAGGGCTACTGGTAACTTCAATATCTTGGTGACCTTCGCTTAAAACTGCTCGTTGGAGGGGATTCAATTTATTTCATCCCATTAAATATAAATAAATTTTAAAAGATGGAAAATGCCTATAAAGTATTAGAATAACTGCAGGTGTTATACTTCTAAATTACCTCGGATATAAGTCTTAAACTCATGTAGTTTCCTACATAATTTGGGCATATATACTTTTAATAGGTTTTACGTGTAAGCTCTAGGGAATTTATATTTCCTGCTGATTTCCATTGGTTACATCCAATTAAGCATGTTTCACTATTAAAAGTACGTATAAGGTTTAGAAGTTCCAGTGGCCATATAGTGAAATTTTATCATAGTTATTTAAAGCCATAAGATTTTTGAATACTGGAACATTTATATTTCTTCTTTTGAAATGATTTCCCTGAAAGTTTTTTATAGTCTTATAAACTAGTAACCTCCAACTTAATCCTAAAAAAATTTAACCAGCCTTCTGCTGAAGACAAACTACTATCAATTTAGAACCGCTTCAAGATGAACACTTTTCATATATGTATAGTCCGGATTACCATCTACTGCACTCATTTTTAACTTTAGTTTCTTCAAATGAATTCTACCTAAAGAGCTTTTGTCTCTACTCAAATAAGGCTGTTCATTATGGTTTTTCCAAATAAAGGTTATTTATTTTTCTTCTTCTTAAACTCTTACACTATTTTTAGTTTCTTCTGAGGCAGTACACGACAATAAAGGCTGATTTTTCCTTTACGCATATATCTCCTTATTAAAAGACCCTTACTAATCTCGCTTGTTATTTGTTACGGGAGATGTTTCATGAATCTCAGGGACTACTTCCTGTACTTTTAGTTGGTTTATATTCAGGCATTAACTTATCAATAATGTTGTTCTCAAGAAAGCAAATCAGAAATTTCACAGATTCTAAATATTGTAACAGAAAAATTGAATCCCAATTTAATTAATCTTCTTCAAAATTTTGTTAAACTATCTCTGTTTTTGCAAATACTACGATTAAATATTTTTTGAAATCTTTTAGGATAAGGTCCTTTTAGACTGACCCTAATAATATCCATTTCGTTATTTTATTAAGTTACATATATATCCCTGGATTTGATTTTATTTCTCTATTAAGATATCCTTTCTACGTCAACAAGCCCTATCTAGGGACACAACTTTTGCGGGCTTGGGTTATTCTAATTAACAGGGGTTATTCAACTGACGAAGTATAGTAAATACGTTAAAACTACGAACAATTTAATGTGTCACAATTCTTACAACCGACTTTCGAATATGGCACATTTTTTCACCATGGTTTAAAAAATACTTTGTGTGATTATAGGTCATCCTCGAAGTTTTGTTTATTAAAATAGAGTATTCATCCTACCACTAAATAAAAGATTTAAGCATCTAAATTAATACAAGATGTTATCATGTAACCAACTAAAAACCTCCATTTGGTGGAAGTAGCCTAACTTCTTGGAATTATAAACGCAAGCGCTAGGCGCGTTAAGTTATTAAATGTAATTTAAAAATTATTTCATAGTGTGGGTAAAATAAACTATAGAATTCTAATTAAATTAGATATTTATTTTTTAGTTATAAACCTACCCCCCTCCTCCTTATCATCAATATCAGCGTTAATAAACAAGTTACTGCTAACCAACAAATTAAGCTACGTATAGTAGATAATAATGACGATCATTAAAGCGAATTAACGCAGTTTGCTTCTGAGAAAAGCAAAACCTAATATTTGAGTAAAGAGAATTAATTGGGTTTTTTTATAAGGGTTTTAGCGACACCTATTATCTAAACACCCAAAAATACTACTTCTATTTCTTACTTCCCGCTCCTATAAACCCACCTGGTTGCAACCCCATTGGCACCTATTTATTTTATTGACGATTGTAACATCGGAAAGTTGCCTTTTTTAATATAATCTCTCTTAACATGACAAGTCTTATAACCTAGTTTTGCCCTAAAGAAGTCTTATTTTTTATTTTATGACGCCGGATCTGGTGATCCGAAAGTAGCATCACCTCAGCCCTAATAAACATCTGGGAGTTTTTAGCTTATTTTCTTGAGCGTAGAAAAATAATGTCGTCCTTGTAGGCATGCTTATTTAGTTTGCGGATGGAAGAAAAGCATTTAGGTTTACTATTCTTCGTATAAAAGATATATTAAAAAATTTATTTGATTTATAACAATAATTATATGATTGTCTCCTATCTAGTTCTAAATGCATTTGTAACTAATTTTCAATACAAATCCTGGCAGTGGATAATCCTATAAATACATACTATTTTTAAACCATATGTCCCAAAATTTGCATAGCTACTCAGACCAAAGGGATACAATTACCAGATTTCTAAATCTAATAGAAGCACTTATACTAAAGCAATAATAATAGAATTTTACACCCAAAATTGAGTTCTTATTTTGACCTGAAAAAATATGAAATTCCCACATCGAATATAGGGTATTTTCTTTCTGTAAGGGGTTATGTGGGTGCTAATATAAAATTTAAGTGCTAAACATAACTATTTGTTAAGTTTGGAAACACAAAAATAAAATAAAAGTCATACCTACTCATTTACCCATTACAAAAGAAATTTGTACCAATATTGGTACCCATGACTTAGCATTCTTTAGTATTAATAAAAAAAAAAATAATAAGGATAATGTAATAGTTATAAGGATTTTACAAAATATATTAGGGCTGATATAGTGCTATATTTATATATTTTAAAACTGTATTCAATTTTGTGCGTGACCGATGTCAGCCAGAATGTTTATCATAAAGCCGAGCTAAACATGTGACCCTTCTGTATTGTACGCCACCTTTTAATACTAGCTCATTTCTAGAAAAGTTTAATATTTATAGAGTCCGGTAAGCTGAAAAACATCTTTCTTTCACTAAACTAAAATAGAACAAACAAGCACCTGAATAAGCTACTAGTTATATAGCGATTAAAGATAAGGAATATTAAACTTTTATCCTATAGCTAGCACTTAATACCATTTGTTTCCCCAAGAATCCCTATTAAAGGAGGTGCACCTCAAATGGAAAGTAGTAATAGCTAAAAGACTTAAAGCTAAAACAAGGTATTGAAGTATAAAAATACCTTTTTAAATTGATTTATAAATTTGTATGGAGAATTAGTCTTTATCCATTAGATTCTTTCATGTTCTTTATTTTTACAGCTATAGCATATATAGAAGAGAAACTATTTTGCACTAGTATGAAAAAAACTGCATTTAATTACTAATTGTATGTTCAATTGGTGTTAAATAAATATAAATGACTTGAAGTTGACTCAATACTAGATATACTAAAGCAATAATATAAAACTACATGACTATGTACCTATCAGCTAATTAAATTCTTTTTTATTACGATTGGTTAAACCTATACTGTTCCTATTCATTATGGAGAATAAGTAACTCCATTAATGATATGAAAGTTTCAACTTCAGATCATTTCTATGAGACCCTAGCACCCGTTGTATAATACAAACTAAATGCACAATAAAAAAGATATAAGAAATTGCTAAGCTATTTTAAAGTACCAATGATTGTAACTATAGTGAGGTATAGCACCTTAAACGATCCCAATTTTGGATGTTCGGTTTTAAATTTACATCGTCCAAAATCGAAGCTTAAAATAACAACTTTATAAAATCATAATTACTCCAAAGAAGTAGTTTATTTTAGATATCTAACCTTATTATTCCTGTTCTATTTTTGAGAGAATTGTCAGAACCTGGTTTAGTTAATTGATTTTTTAGTTTGTACCATTTTTGCTTACTTTGCCCTCAATTCTTATCAAATTCGCTTAGATTTAACACCAAGAAAGGGTATTTTCAAAAAAAGGTAGAAAACTCTTTTCAAAATTATTCTTTGTATATGATTGACATCTGAAACTGCAGTATAAATTCTTTATACGAATAATTTTGAACCACTCAAAAAAATCTGCTAACGTTTTACAATTCAAGTAAATTCCATCTCTATATGTTGAGTTACAACCAAAAAGTAATCACTACACGACTTCTGTTTTAATGTAATTTAGGGATTCTTAAGTTACCCTAATTTTAAAACCAACCATCACCCACCTTGTAAAAAACTAGCACCCATTGAGGGTCTAAAAATTGGAAAACTAATGTGGGTAAAGTACTGGTCTTCGTAACAGCCAACAGATTCCAGGGAAAGCCTTTCTGAGAAGTAAGGAGGTTAATCCCTTTATTTAAGAAGCTCTAATATTGAATTATTTTTGCAAAACCTTTTACTCTTAAATGTTCCCTCGTTGCATCATCAACGACTACTTTTTTAAATAAAGAAATAATCATAATTATTCTGAGGTTTTTAGAGGTACATATTATTGTCAAAATGAAGGTATTACAGTAGTGATAAATTTTGATCCTAAAGAACCTATTTGTCAAAATCACAACAACCTTTTCTTTCTTTTACCTATTCTTCCTGCTACCAAATAGGCTTAATAAGTTTTAAATATCTAGTGCTCTAGCATGAGAGATTTATTGAGGAAATTAACCTCGAATTGTCAAACCTCTTAGGTTTTTTGGGTTGATTTCCAATTTAAACCAGAAAGCAATCCTTCTGCATTTCAATCATCTGATATAAATCCAGGGAGTCTAAAAGGTAGTTGTGCTATTGTCTACAGTTAGGACACAGTAGAATAAAGTAGTCTTTTGAATAATTCGTTAGTGAAGCGGGATTTTAACTTGGATAACTTCTTGAAAGCCCAGTAGAGTATAAATCTTAAACGCGGTATATTAATAACCACATCACTACCATTTTACTCGATTTTGCTCTTTACAATAAATACTCTTTGGGTCCGAAATGTATTGACTGACTAAGATCCCGCTATTGCCCATTTGCGTTTTTTTACTCACTTCTGACTTATACTAACCTGAGTAATTAGTTAGCCACTTCATACTAGTTTCATATATGGCTTTTAGTACCAGACAACTTTTAGGCGGTTCCCGGGAAATTTCGATAATTTACTCCCACGTTGTTGATAAGGATTTCTCCAAGATCCTTCTTTTAGGAGATAAAAATGAAAGGTGCTTTGCCACTTTACTTCTTAAATAAAAATCCTATGGAAAATATAACTAAAGAGATTTTATATAAGTAAAAGGATTAATATCCGATTAAAAACGTGATAGCTTAGATCTCTTATCTAATTATAATATTAATTATTAGACGTAGTAGCTTGCATGAAGTTGGCATAAATAAACCTGGCCCCTTAATAAATGAACTGGAAAAGTTAACTCTATTACCGAATCACTCCCCCTTTCCCGATACCGGTACGTGTGGGGTATCCACATCAAATACGGCTCTCCAGATTTTTAGGCCTTACGACTTTTTTTTTTTTATTTTCGCTTTGAGTATGTTTATATGACCTGTATGTTTCATTGGCACTCTCTAATAATGAGTTATTTGGCTTACTGTTCTTTCGAAGCCATAATTTTATCTTACCTCGTATTAGCTTTCGGAATTAAGGTCCTTCATCACATACGGAAACGTGGTCCAATCTCCCCACTCCTGTAGTCGGAGGTTCACATAAGAAGCACAAGTAATACTTCCAAGAGACAGCTTTTGGATATACTTCGGGCAAATCTGATTTTTAAAAATATATATCATCCACTCTTTATATTGAAGATAGCAGTGTTATTCCCTTAGGTACTAGTTTTTACGAACCCCATGCTTATCTTGCCGCCTTTAGATTTTTTACCATAAGTTGCAAATATTTTCTGCTATGAGGTTCCAGCTTGTAAATTTTGGCCCTGCATAGAAGATTTTGCACAAAGATTCTTCGTATATAGTGCTACTTTTGCTGATAGAGTGCTTTAAAAATTACTGCGAAACGATAGTATTGTGAATCTTACCTCTATAGAACTGCAATTTGTATCAGTGAGAATTAATAGCATCTTTAGATTTCTTTGCATTTTGCAAGATAAATTTTGGGTATGGTCTACCTTTTTTTAAGAAAGCCATTGCTATCAAATTATTTTTGTACCTTTCGGCTATCCGTGGCTAGAAGTCTCATATTTTTTTATATCTTCTGCTCCAAAAACATTTCTTCTTCTAGGTGTAAAAG
>JACYFI010001426.1:0-13375 GCA_020975735.1 Ophiocordyceps xuefengensis | reverse complement strand
GAGAGCAAGTACTATGTGGTTGTAATTGGCCTCCCGCTTCGAATCCATGGTTTTTACCTTATGTTTACATTTTTTATAATATAAATATAAAATTATGACATAGTAAATTTAAATATAGATAATCCTAATTAAGTACTGGATCGTTTGTTTTTTATTATATAAAAAACACAGGGATGGTTGGTATCGGAAAAGGTTTGTTTTTCTATAGGCGATTAGAAACAGCAGATCACCTAATGTAAGATGAAAATGTTAAAGGATGTTTTTGTCATTATGCAGAGAGTAAAGTGTGCTTTCACAAAATTAAATCCTTCCTTTAATTTAGGTTATAAATTTAATACTAATGATGTATGTTGTTACACCATTAAATGTCCAATAACGTAAAGGATATAATAACGGTTGTGTGGTGTTGGTGTATACATACATGTACACATTTAGTTATCCTTTATACGAGAGGAAAAACAAAATCCATTTGTGCTTGCTCTGAGGGCTGGCTTGGCCTAGCTGACTGATGCGAAGCAGCGATAAGCCATTTTTTTTCTGCGTACCCCTCCCTGGTAAGGGTTAAAACAACACATGAAAGGGTTGAATTAAATTCTCGAGCTTTAGCTTGCTAGCTTGCTACGCCTAAAAACTTTTTCAATATAAGGGCTTTTACCTAAAAAATTATTTCCCTGGTATATACTCGTTTAAAACGACCTAAAGTTTATCCTATTGTCAGACAAAATAAGATACAAGGTTCCTGCTGGTCATTCGTTGACCCGTCCAAACCTAACAGGGAGAACGTGATCAGGAAGTAAGTTATTGCTTTTTTGTAGATATAATACAAAAGAACCAAGTATAAAAAAAATAGTGTGAGCATTAACATTCAAGGGAAGATATAAACTGCTTAAGGGTATTTATTCCAATTACTTTTATATGTCGGTTCATGGGGGCCCTAAGGGGCCTTTTCTCATGTTTAACAAAAGAACTTAATATGGCAAGCTATTAATATAAAAATTAAAATTATATTAAAGGATACGCCATTTTTTAGTTGCAAGCAAGCTACCGCATTGCATATAAGATGAAAATATGCTTCAAAGCTCTGTATTATACATATAATATAATATTTGATCTTTTAGCGAAAGCCGGTCCATATAATAAAAATATATTTATTTTTATGTTAATGACTATTTAAGAAACCAGCCCCCTTTACAATCAGTCCAAAGCTTTGGGTAGTTAAAAGGAAACCTATGTTCCGATACGTTGTTAATAAGTACTTCGAGTCTTATCTCGGTTCAACCCTTGACTAGATCTAGGGTTGTGTATATAATTTTTTACTAAGCAGGACGCATTTCCAGGACCTTACTTGTTCACACATAGCTGAACAGATTGAATACATGACCAAGTAAACTAAAGTAGTATTTCTTTAATGGATCTAAGATGAAAAATTAAGATAGCTGTACTCCTAATTGAATTGTTTCTGTCCTTTTAGCAGCACTCCTAAATTTCTAGTGTTTGAAACTTTAGTCCATGAATTTATTGTTATCTCAGGTTTCAATTTAGGTTGAACTATTTTATTCTTTTGTACTATATAATAATATCTATCCTTATCTCTTTTGCTTTCTAACGCCGTTAAATATAAGCGTGATTTTATCTATGGTTATTAATCAAAATTAAGCTCATAATTAATTTAGATTATTGATCTTTAAACATGTCTTCCCTCTCTAACTTGAATTACCTAAAGGTGGTAGGTTACAATGGGGTTTATATTATTACACTATTTAACAAAGTTTCATATATTTATATTTTTTATAAGTATATTATATTGGACTTGTAACTAGGTTTTTACCCTAGTAAAAGTTGAGCTATCTAAATATCATCCTAAAAAAACTTGTATTTTACAAATATTTGTTTATTATAGATTACAAAAATATTATAGAATGGGACAACTATCTAAAATAATAGAATACCCTTATATTATATTTTGTAATAACAGGATCAATATTATGTGAGTCTACTCAATGATTTAGTTCTCTAATATTTTAGCTATTTGATTGCAAAGTTATGGATTATATATATTAAAGTACTATAATAATAAAAGACAATTCAGCAATTATCAATTACAGGGGGTTTAAATTCATTTTAAGGGTGAATTAATTCTTGGCTTTATATGCGCTCGTTGGCTAATTAGTTACTTATGAGCTCTAGCGCGACTTAGTTATTATCCCATATCTTAACCTTCCCGGACACCAAGAGTTAGTATGAAAGGGGGAAAGCACCCGACATTAAACTTAGCCATCTTGTCAAAAGGTTGTGGAAGGAATGAAATTCTGAATAAGTTCTAGGTGACCCATCGGGCCGAGCCGTTATTAGTAAAGCAAACCGCCTGAACCCTTTTTAGCCAAAGTACTCTTACAACAGAGGGTCATATCTAGGTCCAGAAATAGGATATGTGCATGTGTATGATTGGAATGAGAATCACGTACAATGGATCAACAGTCAACCAGGTAACATAACGTACATTATAACGTAAAGAGATTGGACTTCTAGGACGTTAAGAAATAAGTAATTGGACACTACGGGATTAAACCTAAGTCCAAAGGACTAAGAATGGTAACAGAAGGATCATAGTTACCCATCTCATGGGGAAGAACTCCAGGATTAGCGGTCTTAGCTACACCACTATCCGCTGAAGTTATCCGTAACAGTTTCAACTTGGACTGGGTTTTGGGTAAACTGCAGAGATTTATTGAAACTTGTAGAATAACAAGTTTTGTTGTAAAATAAAATTACTACAGTTTTATTAGTTTGATAAAGAATTATATTACGCAAGCTTACCAAATGTCAAAAAGTAAGCCAGGCACACATGACTCGGCCTTATATAACCGTACTACGTGTGGGAAAGGATTTTCAGAAAAGGAAGTTATAGGAATATTACTCAAATAGCGTTGGAAAGATGGTGCTCTTTCAATCACCCCGAAGAAGATATAGTATCCAAAAACGTAACGGAGGGAAACGACCCATTGACTAAATAGCCTCTCTCTAATGACAAAACTAGTACAAAGGAAATGTTATAAGAATGATATTAGAAGCTATATATGGAACCACCCTTTCAACGAAGCAAGTCATGGTTTAGACCTAAACAAGAAGCTGGCCACACCGCACTAAAAATTGGTTAGACAGAAACATTTACGTTTGCCCAATTGATTTATAGAAGGAGAGATAACGTAAAATGGTTTTGGACGAAATAGATCATAACAAAACTTGATGGATGTCTCTGAACGGTAAGATTTAAGACCCAAGAGTTTGGGTTTAATTTCGTAAAGCGTGAAAGCGGGTTACATGGAATTCATAAACTTACCCTGCACTCCCTGTAGCAGGAACATCTCAAGGCTTCAATATGAGCCCCTATAGCAAAAATATGCTTTCTCGATAAAACTCGACGGTTTTTTATCCGGACGAAACTTAAAAAAAGAATTTCGACGTGGGAACAACCTGCTCATGAACCAATGTCTATAATCGTTTGGGGTTCGCCGTAAAAGGAAAGTAGCCAAACTCTGAGGGAGCAAATTAAATTTACAAAGTTTTTACGGACTAAGTTCCCCGTCTAAGTAGATATCGACCCGTAAAATTTAAGAAAAGGATAGGATATACCATTAAGATATGGCAGATGACTTGACCATTATAGGTGTTAGAGGATCCAACCAAGAAGACGTGTAAATCTTGATGTCCAAAGATTTAAGGTGTCTTCTTCTGAAGGAAACGAGTTTAGGCGTTAGAGCTTTCGCGAAGCTAAACCAAATAACCAACGCTAACACCGAACACGCTGAATTCCTACGGTAGAGGTTAAAAGAAGTAATCAATGAGACTTACTCTGAGGAGGAAGAAATTGTTTTTGAGCAGAAATATGCAAAAAATATGAGAGCTTCAGCCCCCGTGACCAAGGGTCACAATAAAAATTCGGTAAGGCAATGGTTTCTTAAAAAAAGGAGACATACCCAAATTTATATGAAGAAGAAATTAAAGAATGCTATAAATTCCTAAACATATACAAGTCAGTCTATAGAGAGGTTATAAAACAATACTATTCGGTTTCGCAGATAATTTTAAAGCGGCCTATCAGCAAAAGTCACATAATATACTGGAAAAGAACTCTTTGTGAAAACTTTCTAGCAGCCAATATTCAAAACTGGGAACCTCAAGCTAAAATATTTGCAACCTTATGGTAAAAATCTCAAAGGGGCCCAAGGGATAAAGCTACGGTTCCGTAAAAACTGGACTAGGAATAACACTGCGTCTTTCAAATCAATAAAATGTGTGTGATATATATTTAACAATTCAATCGCCCGAAGTATTATCCACAAGCTCTTTGTGGAAGGTATTAACTTGTGTTTATGTGACTCGACTGACAGAGTAGGAGATGGCATGAGCGTTCGTTATTATGAAAGGACCTTTAATCCCTAAAGCTACGGAAGTTAGATTAAAATTAATGGCTCGAAAGAATCGTAAGGACAAATACCCTTTAATGTTAGAGAGGCCAATTTGAAAACGATCATAGTCTAAAAACCTCACAGAACAAATAAAAAAAAGAATCTAAGGGGCCAAATCTGGAGAGCCGGTTTATGATGGGAAACCATCACCGTACGCAGTGGTGAAAGGGGGAGTGATTGTAATAGAGTTACTATTTTCCCAGTTTCATTTAATTACGGGAAACAAGTTTCATAATTGCTCATTCAAGGAAGGTACTAGTCTAGATTAATTTATATTGATTTTATAACCGTTATAAGTGATATAAGCTATAAGATTTAATGATATAAAACCTTACTATATTAAATTTCTCTTTAGTTTATTATACATAGGATTTTTATTTAAAGTAAGAGTGCAGCATATTTATCATTTTTGAGCTCCAAAAAAGGAAACTTGGGAAAATCCTTTAAACAAAAGGTTGGGAGCTAATTATACCCAAAATTCCGGGAAAACCCCCTAAAGGTTCTGGTACAAGCCCTATATGATATAATATATGAGATGGCCAGACTAATTTCCTCAAGGTATAGTAGATAGCCAGAAGATTGGTAAAAACGAATTTGGGGCAAATCCCGCGGATCTTAAAGTCAGTAATACATTGACCAGAGAATTATGTAAAGGCAACGAGTAAATGGTGTTGATGTGGTATTATTACCGCGTGTAAGATTATACTCTACTGGGCTTCGAAAGAAGTCTATCAAGTAAAATCCCTTTAACCCAAAATGATTCAAAGACACTTTATTCTACTGTAGTCTAAACTTAGCCAATAGCAAACTACCTTATCCCGAGCTGATTTAGTATCGGATTCTCTCGATGCAGAAGGATGCTTTCTTGTTTAATTCGTAAAACACCAAAAAACTATAGTAGGTGCAATTCTAGGTTAATTTTCTATTACAATCTTTCATGCTAGGGACCTAGAGTAATTTAAACACTTTATTAAACCTATTTTGGGAGAGGAAGAGTAAGGGGAAAAGAAAAAATGGTTGTTGCGTTTACAAATAGGTTCTTATAACAAAATTTTATACCAAAAGCAATACCTAATTTTGATAAATATCCCTCTTGAAAAACTCAGAATAGTCATGATATTTTATTATTTAAATAAAGTAGTTCGTTATAACGAACCAGGGGGAACATTTAAGGCTGAAAGGTTTTGGAAAAAAATATTAAATTGAAAGCTTTCTTTAAATTAAAATGATTAACTTCTTTACTCTAGAGGCCTTTTCCCTAATACCTGTTGCTCAAGTAAGACCCATTAATACCACTTTGTTCAAATCAGACCCCTCAATGGGTGATTGGTTTTACAAGTGTGATGGTTTTTTAAATATAGGTTACAGAGAATTCTAATTAACAAGAAAACAGCGAAGTTCGTGTAGTATTTACTTTTGTTAGGGTACTCATACATATAGAGATGATTACTATTGTATAAGTTGGAGTAGATTTTTCTTTGGATGTGGTCAAAGCTTATTCGTATAAGAGATATCTCGAAGTTCTAGATGCAATGCATTCAAAAAAATTATGCAAAGATTTTAACCACATTTTTTCTAATAAATACTCCCTGTTCTTGGTGGTCTAAACTAAGGATTTTGAAAGATTTGAGCCTAAAGTACTCAAAATGGTACATAGCAAAAAATACATCTTAAACTAACCAGGTTTTCGATCCAAGATCGTCCAAATTAAAAACAGGGATGAATAAAGGTTTAGATATCTAAAAAAAACTAACTCTTGAGAAGTAATATGATATAAATAAAGTTGTTTATGTTTCTTAATCTTGGAGCGATAAATTTAACCGACCATCCATATGGACGTTCATAAATGCTATTACCTACTAATAGTTACACATTTGTAGCTTAATGCTAAAATATTCTATATTTATTTATTGGTTGCAAGTTATTTATATATCAGGGTTCGGGGTCTCAAGCAAGGAAAATTGAGTGTGAACTTTCATATTATTAAATGGAGGTTTCTTTATTTCTCCTTAATAATAGGGGACAGACCGTAGAGGATTTTAACTCAATTTAGGAGTAAAAACGATTATTTGGACTTATAAGTACAGATAAGTCCATGTGGTTTTTAATAACAATGGCTTTAGGCAATATCTAGGTTATTATGAGTCAACTCCAAGGAATTTATATTTTATTACACACAATAATTACAATTTAGTAATTTAAATGCATTTTTTTCATTAACTAGTTAGCAATAGGTTACTATCTTTACTATTGCTTATACTAGTGACAAAATTAAGAACATTGAAATTTAAATGGATAAAACTAATTGTCCTATACATTAGTAGTATCCAAATTTAAAGGTTATTTTTTATCATCTAATCCATGTTTTTAGTCTTTAAGTTTTAGCTATTACTATACTTTTCATTTGTAGGGTACCCTCCTTTAATAGATTCTTTGGTGAAAACAAATGATATTAAGTGCAGCTATTAGGATAAGGTGTAATATCCCGATTATCTTTTATCTCGAATATTACCTAGTTGTTATTATAGGTGGCTGTGTACTATTAAAGTATAGGAAAAAGAATCTTTTTCAGCTTACCAGACTATAAAAGTTAATTACATTATTAGAAACATTTGTATTAAAGGTGCTGTAACAGATAGAGGAAGTGTAGCTCGGTCTATTATGAACTAAAAACAAATTCTGCGGACCACCGGTTACGCAAAAAATTTTTAAGTTTTAATTATATAATTAAATAGCTATATCAAGATCCAATTCTTTGTTATATCCTGTATAACATCACAAATTCCCCTATTATTCTTTATTTATTAATAAGAATTAGCTAAAGCAGGGGACCAATTGGTACATATTTTTTTTAATGGTTTGTAAAGAGAGTAGTATGGACTGTTTTGTTTTTATTGTTTCGTCAAAATATTAAAATATTTTTTAGGCTCTCATTTATATTTAGCACCACAAACCCCCTTACCAAGTAGAAAATCTCTTAATATTCGGAAGTATTGGATTTATAGTTTTTTTTAGGTCAAAATAAGACTCAAATTTGGTAGTAAAATTCTTTATTTTTGCTTTAGGTTATATTTTTATTTAGATTTTAGAAATTCCTGGTATTTAATCCCTTTTCGGTGTCTTTAGTGGCTATAAAAGTGGGAATATATGGTTTTAATAGATTATACTTATTTTATAGGTTTTATTACTTGCAGGGATTTGATATTTGTTTAGTAAAAAATGCATTAATAAATAGTATTAGTATAAACCAATCTTTTAAATTATTTGTTATAAACTCAAATAAATGTGGTAGATATCTTATAATCGGCAGAATAAGTAAAACTTAAAAAAGCTTTTCTCCACACAAACTAAAATAGAGCAAGGGCCTACAAGGCCACTTTATTTTTTTACGCTCAGTAAAAATATGCTAAAACTCCAATTTTGATAGCTGAGGGGGCATACAGATACTTTCGCACCAAGTTCCGCGTTCATAAAATAAAAAATAAGGACTGTTTTAGGCGGCAAAGGTAGGTATAGAGAACCTTCATGTAACGAGAGAATTATATTAAAAAGGCATTCTTCCGTTGTTTACAACTTCAAAAATAATAGATGCAGTGGTTGGCAACCAGTGGGTTATCTAGAGGCAGGAGTAGGAATTAGGGAGTAGTATTTGGGGGTTTAAAATAGGTTAGCTAGAAACATTCCATTAAAAAACAATTATTCTCTTGACTCAGTGATTAGGTATTTCCTTTACTCAGAAGCAACTCGTTTATTCGCCTTTAATGATATTCATTATTATAATTACTAGTATAATTTGTCTTGTTTAAGTAAAAACGGTTTATACCTGATTTGTGAATAGAAGGAAGGGTGAGGTATGCTTATAACTTAAAAAAAAATTCTATTTTAATTAGAATAATCCGTCTATTTAGTTTTACCAAAATATGAAATAAATTTATTAAATACATTTATATACTTAGACGCGGCCTAGCCTTAGGTTTTATATTTCCAAGAAGCGCTACTCCACAATAGAAGGCCATAGTTGGTTAGATTGATAACATGTGTATTATTAGTGTTAATCTTCACTTTAAGTGTAGGATGGAAACTCTATTCATTTTAATAAAAAACTTCGAAGGATTTGCACCAAATCACACAGCTATAAAACCGCATGGTAGGAAAAGGCCTATTCCAAAGTGTGTGTAAGATTTGTGACCACTAATGTAAGATTCCCTTAGTTTTAACGTGTTTAAGTACGTTTCGTCAGTTTTTAATAAACCCTTTAATAAAATAACCATGTCCCCGTAATAGTGTTCTAGATGCTTTTCTAACGTGAAAAAGGATATCTTTAAAAGTAATAAAAACAAATCAGGGATATATATGTAACTAATACAATTTCAAAATAGTATATTTATGTTAGGTCAGTCTAAAAGACCGTATCTTTAAGAGATTTTCAAAAATATGTTTTAATCTTAGTTATTTAAAACTAAAGATAGTTTAATAATTCTCAGAGAGCATTATTAAATATGGGTATTCTAATTATTTTTGTTACAATATAGAATACTTTGATTTTCTGATTTGACTTTCCTGGAGGAACACCCAATTACTTTTGATAACATTTAAAATTTCTGGAATAAACAAAAATAAAAGATATTTGGAAGTCCTGAATCATTAAACAAATTCGAACAAACCTTAAAGCCAAGATTAGAAGTCTTGTCAAAGGCATCAATATGTAAAGGTAAAAATCAGCTTTATTCGGGCGTATGCCTCCAGTAAGAAACAAAGATTAATGAGTTTAAGAAAATTACAAAGAAATAATAACCCTTATTTTGGGTAAAAACTCCATAATGAATCAGGTATTGGGTTAATTTAGACAAAAACTTTTACGAGAATCATTTCTGAAGAACCTAAGTTGAAAAAATGTGCGCAAGTAAAGGGAATCCCGATAACAATAGAATGAAAAGTGTCAGTCTGAGGAATTTAAATATGAAGGGTAGTTTGTTCAGCTAGAAGAGGCTGGATAAAATTTTTAGATTATATAAGTGGAGTACTTATTATTAAGATTTTAAACCTTCCACGGGAAATCTGTTCGAAAGAATATAAATTTTCAGGTTCAAATCTTACTTAACAATAAATCTATTGAACAAAATTTCATTAAATGCTGAAACATTCTTCAAAGCATAAGTACTTAATAGTGAAAATGCTTAATTCGGGGTACACCAAGGAAATCCGCTAGGAAACTAATAAAATTCCCCTCGAGACAACGTGAAAACCTATTAAAGGTTACTTATGTGTCCAAATCTATGTAGGACTACATGAATTTTAAAGACTTTAAATCGGAAGTTATTTGAACTATAAACACGTGCAGTTAATTTATATTATAGCATCTTGCCGATTTTTTAATTTATATTTTAAATGGGATGATATAAATGTCCCTCAAAGACAGTTTTAGCAGAAGGTCGCATCCAAGGAATACTTGAAGGTTAACCCGTATCTGGTTTTATAAGTTTCCTAATGAAGAATCTATAGAAAATTTTGATTTCAATATAAAGATACCAAATCTGATTTAGACAAAAGAATGGATAAGAATGTTAGAAGTAGATACAAGATGTATAGTAACCGAGTAACAATCATATTAGATTTGTTATAACATCAGGGGATTCATACATCTTTTGCTTTGGCCCATTCGAATTTGGTTTATAATGAAAAATGTGATGAATCCTGGTAGGACCAAAATCAAGTTTCAGTTTTTATTAATCAGAGAGGGAGTGATTTTAAGGTCAGTGTTCAGAAATATGATGGAATTTTACACTACAGTGGTACTAATGCCTATAGCTATGAACTGTAAAATTGAGAACAAATTTGTTCATTCGACTACATATGCTTTTAACTTATTATAATGTCAATTTAGTAAATTTTTTGCTGGCTTGGGGTCATGTCATATTTAATTTTGCCTTAATCCCGGGGGCGCGAGGGGCGGGGGGGTTTATCTCGGGTAACAGAAGTCTCACAGCCCAAGCCCTATTGCCATAGCTGCCTATACGTAAAAAGGGGTATTTTAGTTTAATAGGGTAAAAAACATGATCTACCGAGAAAAGATTGTAAGTTCAAATCTACAAATGCCCCTAGTTAAATTTAATTGACTAAAAATAATCTATATATGGTATAGGCGTATAAACATAGAATTAATTTATATATATAAAATTAAAAACATGGAGTTAACCTTAGTAGCTTCTGTTTTTTAATAGAAAATCCTTTTAAGGATTCGTATTAATAGAAAATAAAATAATAATTAATGGCTTTTATCTATAGAAATAAATCCCTAATTAATCTAATAACATTCTAAGTTGGTAGTCTTAATTAACCTTGACCGATGTTTATAGGGGACCAAACGGTATGCCATCTACAGTTTATAGTGTTGCCCGAAGCAGATTCTGCTAATTTGGGTTAGCAATTCTAGTTGCTATTTTATAGACTAAGAGGAAGGTATGACTTTTTAGAATCATAAAATTAATGTATTTAACATAATTTGTTACCATTACTGTAAAGCTGTATAGGTTTCGGGCTTTTTTTAGGAGAAAAGTTGGTGTGGTCAGGTCGTCGATTTATTAAGTTTGGTCTATCAGTATATTTCAACAACAAAGTATTAGTCTATTATTGGATTTTTTTGAAGTTGGATTAATAATACTAATAAGTTCTATATCACTTTTTTTTAAATGGATTAACATTAGTAATCATTTAATACGGGAATGGTAATTTTCAAATTGATAGTCTTAACAGTATCCCTAATGTTAATACCTGATTATTAAAATTCCTTTTAGTTCATACTATTCAATATAGGATTATGGTGCCCATGATCCTCGAACGGGGCACGCTCAGCGGAAAAGGGTGCCCTTTGGGGATAAACTGTCAAAAAACTCCGGGGAATACTAAAAGCTTAAGGTTACCAAGCTATAATTGAAAAACATATTAGGTGCTGAAGTAATTAACTATAGGTTACGGGTTAATAAGATACTTAAGATGAGTTGAAACGAAAATGGGACAATCTGGGGACTCTAAGTCCACAATACTAAACAGTATTGTGTAAAAAGAAGCAGAGTAGACGGAAGGTTGATCGATTAAAGCAAGAAATATTCATGTAGATGTACTCAAGGGGTTTCGAAAGAAACAGGATTTATAACTCGGTTTTCAATCGTAACAAGGTTGAACTCCTATGTCATAAGCCCCATCTAACAATTCGCATTTAAAAAATATCTCAACCTTATATTATTCTACAGTTGTAAGACCTAGAGTCTGATCTGTTTTAAAGACGGTGAGGTGGTTCTTTTTAGTATAATGTAGATAGGAAATAAAACATGATAAATTTTGTTGACGTGTTCAATGAAATTTCCCATTGGTCTAACTTGCCAAAAGATCTTAGACTTATTTATCATTACCACAAATTACTTAGGTGGGTGGGTTCTATCAATATGGCTCAAACCAGAAATAGTTAACTATTCAATGATCATATTGAAGATTTTAAATAAAACTTATTTCTTTATTTTTAGCAAAAGAATATCCGTTATTAACTTCAAAAAGGGACGGAATTTATAATTGTTAAACAGCGGTAAAATTGTAAATATAAAGCTTCATCTTACTATCGAAGGTTTAAATAAATACGGAAAATATAAAAGTCATCCAATGAAACTTTAGGTTTATGCTGACACGTTAAAATCAGAGTTTTGCAGGTATACTCCCTGTTGAAAGACCTGTTAATAGATTCTGACTATTCGGTAATTTTGTGAACCCGATATCGAAATTTCAGGAATTTTGTTATTGGCAACGAGGCGAAATTTTGATGTTCGTATGCCATAACCAACCAGTAAATCAGGTTCGAGTTACAATTGAGGATTTAGAATATACTCAATGCATTGTAGAAGATTTAGATTAATGGAGAAAATTTATTTAATATTTAGGAGTCAGAAATATAACAAATACGGAGGTAAATCTGCAATTAGTTTTAAAAATAGTTGACTTTTGCTGATATACCAATATTGAAATAGTTCCGTTTTTTAAATAAAACCTATAAATGGATAAAAACTTATGATTGTCTTGGATTGATGTAAACCACAATTTTTATAGTGATTAATCGGCTCTCTTACGGTTGAGGGTAATAAATTGAATTAGAAAAATAAATTCTGGTATGAATTATAGGTAAGAATTTTTATAGATTAAAATAACCCCATTGTAGTATCGGAAACACCCAATAAATCACATTGTAGGAAAATTTGATTTAAAAGCATAATCAGAGAAGATTCTTTAGCAATTTAAGCTTTTTACGTTTATGATGATTATACTCAGTCACTGGAAATAATTACTGTTATGTTTGTAGGGTGAAGCAGGGGTGTGGGGTCTGTTAACCTTTTAAACGTTAAGGCTTTTTGAGTTTACCCTAGGAATTGCAGCTAATCAAAGTTCTTTAGGGGCATTTTTAAACCTATAGAGGTGGAGATGTTTTTAACAATAGGTTGCTTGTTAACAGTACTGAATCTTACGCGTTTTTTAATATTATAATTTGCAATATTCTCAAATGGCTCCCTAACAGTTAAAAAAATTTGTTATAACTAAAATGTGTAATTGTATGTTATATCGGGATATGGCAAAGTTCAACGGTAGGTCTCATATTGTGAATTACCCATGGGCATGGAAGGCCCTAGCAGTTTCCGCGTTAATACAACCCCCGCTACCACAATGGTTACGGGCAGGCTGTAGTATTTATTCTAATTTCGTCCATCTCCTTTAAATTGAATACCAGTAGTACCGTATTTACCCTTTTTTATGTATGATTAGAGCAAATATCTATGCTGTGTAGCTCTCTGTAGGGATATTTCAAAACAAGATATAAAAAAATAAATTGCTATTTTCTAACTATGTCTCATTAGATATGATGGGTA
>JACYFI010001425.1:0-14304 GCA_020975735.1 Ophiocordyceps xuefengensis | reverse complement strand
GGCTTGCCGCCACTGCCAAGAAATAACTAAATTCGAAGCTAGCCTACAAAGGGGGTATCGATAGCCACCCAACTTAAACCATAATCCATAATCTTAGGATCAGGTTCAGGATCACGGAGTTTCGACAATCTTTTCCGCTGCTGTTGATCTAGTAAAACATACATGCACCCCTCACGCAGACAGAGAATAAAGTAACATAAAAATTCGCCCACCCTTTTATTAGGGAAAAAGAGAGTCTAACATCCTTAAGTGTCTGATCCTTGGTGCAAGTTTGCGTATTTTTTTGTAATTTTTTTTAATAGCTAGGTGCTTGCATATAAAGAATTACAAAATGGCAAAATTCAAGTGAGTAGGCTTCGCCTACTCAAAGTGTAAAAATATGTAAGGAAATTCTACACAAGCTCTATTCAATAATCCCCCGCTAACAAGGGTCCTTCGCCACATAGGCTTTATTAATTATAAACGCGGCTTTAAAGCAGACTTGAAACTAATACCAGACGGAAATCTGTACGGTCCATGTCATTAACTTATAAGCCGTTTACATATATTTTATTGGAATTTGTCTTTCGATATTTTTATTGCCTATAGGCGGAGACCTAGTCTTCCTAACTAGCGGCAGGCAAGCTAAGGATCAGGCACGAGCCTCTTATTGAAACATCGAAAATAAATATTTATACAGCAGATCAACATAATGTTTTATAGTATTAAGGTGAGGAGGAGTAGATCCCCTGTAAACTAACAAGCCTAGTTTTTTTAATTAGTTTAAAGTAGGATTCAGATTCTTTTTTTGTGGGCTTCTAATCCTGAACCGAAGGTTATAGATAAAGGGGATTTGTCAGAAAGTAAGAGAGCTACCCCTAGAAGGCTCCACCTTATTAGGATGACTATAAGGATATTTTTAGTTTTATGCCTATTTTTAAGCTTGCGTAGAGCACCACCCAAAGACCAAGCTATCTTTACCTAGACTCCCTTTAGCTTTGAGCTTTGCGCAGCATGGGATAGAAGACGGTAGCTGGAACGCAATGTATGCATGTTTCACTACCAGCCAAACAACACTATAAATTTTTAATTGACCATCCTTAATTAACTATAAAATAATTCTAATACTTTAACTAAGATTCTATGTTAATTATATGAGTAGCTTTGTTGGAATTTCTTATTCTCTAAGACAATATACAAAAGGCCCTAGGTATTAGAAGTCTTTAAGAGAAATAATTTTAGATAGAAACAATTTTATTGATAACAAATACTGATCGTCAATGAAAAACGTCTCCATCATAATCCCCATGCCATAATCCTGGTTTTCCCGAATATCATTATGTATAAGGCTTTTTTATCAATTTCTATGTCTATTTCTACTCGTTCGGACTGTTTTTGGTCTATATAAACATCCAGATCAGAACAACTTCCTCCTCTTTTTCTCCCTTTATTCTCCCGCGGCCATGATTATTTCCAAAATTGTTGAGGGCGAGCCTCATCCTTAGTTTCTAATTCTGAGGATCAGATTGACTACTAATTGATTATGGTCCAGCTCAATCTGTCGGAATGAGTGTGGAACAGTAGGATACCTAGGATCAAGTTTGAGATGATTCTGAAAAGATTTGTTCTGAGAGAAATGGCTGAAGAAACTTCGTTGATCTATTTGATAATTCATCCCCTCTCAAGTTTGACCTCAAACCACGGTCTTGTTCACTAAATATCCACTTTGGATATGAGAAACCAGATCAATGGTCAACCGTTCGCTTGCTGGTTTAGGATCTACCTCACTAGGTGATACTTCCCGACGACCAGTCAACCGTACTCTATAAATCACTCTGCTGAATTCTGTCGGGGACTGTATCACGGAACCTAAGCGACAACTCATCTGACGAAAAGGCAGAATCTATCTACTTGGTAGTTCTCCATTAGGATTGTTAATAGGCTCGGATCACTGATAGACACTTTATCTCTTCTTCTGGGCCTAGTATTAGGAATTGTCCAATTGGGTGTTTTTCTCCTTCAGCATAGTATAGGTAAATGCAGGTCCAAATTAAAATTTCTCCTTTGTGGCGCGGAGTCCTCCCAGAATGTAAAGGGTACAGTATGAGAATCCAGTACCATCCCTGGCGTTTCTAACGTAAAAGATGCAGTATACTAAAATATCTCAATTATTATATTGTTATTATCATTTCATTCAATTCTAGCGTATCTACTTTTTGGCATGGTTTAAATTTGTATATCATTTATTTACTGGTAGGACCCTTAGTCAATACCCATCGAGACATAATAAAAAACAGTCTACCAGACAACAAGTGTCAGGTAAAGAATACTCGATCAGTAAACATTAATTGATGGTTGATTCTTGTAAATGATAGGCTAAATATTTCAGTTTCCTAGGCCTTACAGTCATCGAAGATTGTACCTTAGAATAACGTGGAACCCAGGGATACCCTGTTCAAAGAAAGAAACAAGACCAATAATACACCCATTACTTTATAGTAGAATGGAATTGAAAAACTATATCTATTGCTTGACAAAAAGGTTACATTGTTATGTTTATAACATTTATCAGTAGATTCCTTCAATTATTGTCAAACTATTTTTTTTGCAATAATTTCGCTATTTTACACATCAAAGTTTTAAAGTTGATCAATAAAATATACAGACCACTTAATTTAAGCCATAGTTGGTCGTAACTACAAACCTTTTGTATCTATATATGAGTCGGTTGAACTATCTTAATCTTAAATTAAATACGCAACTATTAAGATAAGATTAGGCTTACATTATAATGTTTGTTAAATTTAATTTAAAAAGGAGCTGCTGGTGTAACAAACCATAATAAATTAAATTGTTAATATTTAGAAGAAAATTTAATAAGAGTTCCAATGTAAAGTACAAAGTTAAAAATACCTAGAAAAATATTTATAATATTTAAATTATTATTATAGTTTTATAAAATAATAGCCTTCCTTTTTTTACTTCTTTTTTGTCTTTATTGTTTATATGAAAAAAGTGAGTACTAAATACGCTAAATTAATCTCCTCTACTCTCTATTCGTACCGTTGACTCTCTAAAAAAATTTTATCTTTTTTATTACTCTTCGGTTTGTTAAATTGATCTTTTACAGCCTATAATCCTGATACTTTAATAAAAAATCCTAAAAGTTTTACCTCCTAATAACTTTAATAACCATTGTTAAAGGGAAAAACATTTTTGAAAAGAAAGGAATTTTTTTATCTTAAATCATTAATTTATATACACGATATATTTACTTCCAATCCGTGGTCCTATTTAAAGCTTTCTTAAATCTTTCCACACCCTGGTATAAGCCCATAAATATTTTTTAAATAAAAACTTTCATCTCTCGAGTTGAGTCAATAGAGAAAAAATATGATTAACATTTTAAACCAGTTGTAATATTTATATACATTAATTGTTCTTACATAAAAAATACCCCTCTCCATGCTACAAATCCAGGCAAAATCCAAGCTCTAGATCTTTAATATCATGTCTATCAATCACCCTAAAGACGTGGTACACCCATTTTGTTAAAATTAGGACAAAATGAATTTTTTATAAATTATTCAGGACCAAGCATTCCTGTCCTAACGATCGCTTTATATTTATAAGCCTAGACTACCTTCAATATCAGAGACGTCGTTTACCTGTTAAGTAGATTTAAGCTTAGTTTAATGAGAGATAATTCCTGCTCTTTTTTGAGTCAATAGAGGAGTACTTTATCAAAAGTAAGGTAATTAATTTTTTTAGCCAAAATCCTATGGGTGGGATTGGACACTAGTAGCTTGCCTTATTTTTTTATTTACATACTATAATTGTGTACCAATCCCCAAAGAAAAGTTGAAATTTTCTTAGTATAAGATCAATGCTCTATGTATGTAACCCCCCTATTATAATTAGGATGCTTATATTAATAGGCCTGAAACGTGCTAGAACGTCTCTTTGAGAACTTATAGATCTAAAACTCCCTTCACATCTGTAAAACCCTGTTACCAATAAAGGGCATGTAAGAATTGACTCTTTGATTTCCTCTATAAAATTCTTTTAACAGTTTAAGCGCAGCTAAATTATGTGGTAAAATGCTTATGTGGGATTCTCTCAAGTTTAAAAAGGGCCCAGGTTTATTGAATTTGTTTAAATACTGTTAAAAGTTTTATAACTACATAATAGTTTATTAACCTATAAATTCCTATAAACTAAATCAAAAAAAGGTAAAATCTATTTAGAAAACGCCAAGGTTGAATACTAAGGCTAATACTACTGTCAAAATGTAAACCATCGCCTATCTCTTTTTCTACATTCCTGTTAACTAAGATGGGTGGGGCGACGTACATCTGATGCCTCCACCTAGAATAATAATATTAACGTTATTTATAAAGTATTCGAAAGGTTTAATTAGGTTCTATCACCTAAGGAGGGGTCATTGAGCTCTAAATTTCACTGGTTGGTTGTATAAAGCACTCCCTTTATTAGTTTCTAATTTTAGACAACCTGTTATAATTAATACTATATTATACGTCTATTCATTCACCTGTTATTTTATTTTAATTCCATCTAAACCCTTCTTTAGATATTAAAAATGGGGTTTTTTTTCCATAAAGTAAAAGCGCACCTTGATTTAAAAACCTTCGTAATTTTTTTAATTAATAAACAGCTAATTTTAATCTTTTCAAAATATAGTTATAATTTCAATTACGAACATCGTAAAATTCTCAACTAAAACCTCCCCAACAGGTCCAAAATATTTAGATATATATCTCCCAACTTTAATGTAGAAATAAACTTCTCTTTAAAGTTACTATCTTTACTGTTTGTTTGAGTTAAATAATCTTATCATTACTGTTTCATCCTAATTTATCCGGGTGGATTTTCTTTAATGCTATAAAAAAACCACACGTTCGCGTTCTGTAAATACCAGCTAAATCAAGGTTTAAATCAATAAAATATTTCTTTTTCGGGAGCGGAGGCACCTCTGGGTTTTAAAGCTGGCTTAGGGAAAACTAAGCTTTAACGCATCGAAGGTAATTTTCCACCCTTTATTTCATGTGCTTAATTAGCGATTAAACTTATTTTAAACCCTCTAATGTACGATGTTGACCTGTTTCATCATATTTAAAAACTTGTTTAAAAGTAATCGTTCGGTTTTGCTTACGAAGTTAATAAGGATATTTGTCAAAATTGATTATTTATTTAAATTGTTAAAAACCTTCTAAACACGATACTCTCGAAAATGAATACAGATTGTCTCGCCCCTAATTTTGTTAATTACAATCACCATAAAACAAATTGATTTGTTGCTATTAAGTTAGTATCCTTTAATGGAAGACCTAATCTGGAAATATAGCTTTTATCTATAACCACTACCTTAGGTATTTAGAACGATGTAAACACCTATAAACAAAGCAATCCTTTTACTCCATCAAGTAAACCAGTAATATAGTAAAGGATTTAAATTCGGAAGTTTTGTTTAAATAATGTAGCTTACCTAGAAAATATGAACGTGTTTTTGATATTTCTATAAACATAGAAATATTTTTTTTTCTACATTTTTTGTGCGAAGCCTCGGAAATTCATATTTTAATTATCTTCTTTATAGAATTTTTTTAAAAACAAGTTTCCCCTGGCATTGGACCCACCTTACTATATTTAGGTAAATTGAAGGACGTCCTTGCCTCTTGGGCTCTTTACAGAATATATGACTATTCTGGATTTTAGATCCGCGATAGGCCATATCCTTGGACTACAGCCAAGAATCTTTAATGATATACTATTACGTCTCAATCCATCTAATGAGGACCACTACAAAATCGTTGATAAAATTGCTTAGTTATTAAACTTTAGGGCTTTCCCCGGAGTTTTTTGGAACCTATCCACAGTTGCTTTTCTATGGAAGATAGCCTCAAAAAATAAGCAATGAAAAATGAAAGCTTCCAGATACCTATAAATAATATCCACCCTAAATTAAATCCTTTTTGTTATCAGCGAGAGTGTGTTCACTTAAATAGTCATTAAAGATAAAAAACCACGAAATACTAAGAAATACTAGTGATTTTTTTAGGTACCTTAGTACGTACCAAATCTAACCAAAAAAATATCTGGCTGCTGCGAAGCAGCCAGCAGCCTTCTTTGAATTTTGTAATTGGTGAAAAGACCAAAAATTATTATTTATTGTTTTTAGTAATCTAATAATAATTTTTTTAAGTGCGGCTCTCCAAAATTAACTCTTGTTACGACCCTGTTTTGATAGATTAATTTTTGGACAGAAACGTATTCAAAGTATTCTCTACATGAGTTAAAAAACGGTTTTAACTAAATTTTGTTAAGTTCCCTTTAATAATACATTAAGTAAATTAAGATGTTTACTAGTCCATTTAAAGGATAATTTATTAAATATGTTAGAATTATAATGGTGTGATTTCTGTCGATGGGGCAATAGAATAAACTATTTTGGGCTGCTTTTTCGAATAAAAGATAATTTTCTACCCTTATAAATCACAATTAACTTGAAAAATTCTGCAATTTGTATGACATAGACTCTTTTAATTATTCAATTATAAATATTGTGTGCTGTTGGTTGGGTTAGTGAAACATTACATGCACCCTTAGGGCTAAGCAATCAGTAGAATAAAATTATTTATAGAAAAATACACAAGGTATTCTTCCTCAGAATCATTCTCCTGCGCCAAGAATTTGATAGAAAAATGTCCGTAAGTGTACAAGGATAATCCCGTCTGGTCGTGGCATGTAGGAGTCTAAACTTATTCTTGCTATCTAATGTAGGCGTAAGCTTTTAATTAAACAGCATTGCCCGCCAATTCCTTTACAGATTAACCTTAAGCTTTAATGTAATGCTATAATTCTTCGGGCTACCAAAATTTACCCATTTATGAGTAAGATTAAACTAATATTTATTACCACCATTCTGCCATTAATTTCGATCTATATTACAGGGACCCCAATCTCTTTTTCTTCATAATATATACTTGAATAAGAGCTTTTGGTTGGAATTTTTTCATACAATGGCGTTCATTCCATTTAGAGGGAAGCTTCGTTAAAGTCACAATAACTTATTTTTAGTGATCTTTTAGTATAATTGATCCATCACTTATATTAACCGGCCAAGATGAATACTAACTGTTATAGAGTCCAAAAGTTTATATTTTCCTCAGTTGTAATAATTTTTAAAGATCTCTCACTAAGAGTAGCTTTAGTTATTAAAAATTCAAATCAATAGTAACTTGCCCTATTATTTTTGATATGGTTACCTAAGTTGTTTAGAATAAATATATTGCAATATATCTTGTTGGACTATATTTTAATAATAGTTTGAAAATTTAACGTATTAATCTTTTTAACCCATAGTCCTGTGAAGTTCCGTGAGAAATATTTTTCCGTCCCAGTTTCCTGCTGTCGCCCTCAAAGGGTTTCCAGCGAATTGGGTTAAATTTAAACAAAAGGACGTAAAGAGTTATTATACTTCTAATTATTCTCCTAAATCACTAATGTTCTAGATGCAATAATACGGTAACTAAGCTATATAGAACAAAGTAAAACTTTATTAAAAAGGGGATGCATGAGATAATGCAGCTCATTTGAATTATGTTTATAAAGCATATAAAGGGATAACTGCTAGTCCAAAGGCCCAGGGGACTGGTGATAACTAAATGAAAATGGATATCGTTGAAAATTACTTCGCGACCACAATATGTCACTAATATAAATAATAAAAATAACAACAGTTTTTAAGTCATGAATTCCTCTTGCTTATTAAAAAGCCTCTAAAGATGAATCCGAAGCAAATCTATAAACGTTTATTAAACAGTAAACGCGTTCTACCCGTCAAGGCTATGACAAGTTTGGTATTTTGCTCAAATTCAAATATTATCTCTTTGAAACTTTTTACCCTTTTACGCTTGCCATAAGGAAAAATACAAGAAAGCTAGTTGCGGGTTGGTTGCATTATGCTTTATTTTTCTATGCCTTGTCAAAGCTTGCCTATAAAAAACTAATTTTTTCATCTTTTATATGCATTGCTACGGTTCGTCTTAGCACAACCAACCTGAAAGAGATATCGTGCACGTGTCTCAGTCACACAGAGTTCATAAGCGAAGCAGGCTGTGATATGCTAAAGTTCACTTTTTTATTTTAAGGTAAATAAATATAGGGGTGCAACCACGGATAGCTAACAAGGATAGAAACAGCTTATGTCTTCGCGCAAAAAACAAATAGATAAGCCCTGGCGCTTATTTTTACACCCCATGTGGCGAATCTCCATTATTCCGTTCAAGTAATGATATAAGGATGACAAAAATACAAAAATACGTAGTGTAAAGATTCTAAGGTAGTGCCGACTTGATTTAATTTCATTTTCTTAGTACCAAGCTTTGCTTTAGCTTCTTAGCCGAAAAAATACAAGCAAAGCAAAATATAAAACTACAGTTGTTACTTGTTGTTTTAGACCCGAAGTCGGATAGAATTATCTGTAAGAATTTTCTTTTAGGGCTGTGTGGGGTTCGGTGTTTTACATACATACAAAGATGCACTATTCCTCTAAACATGCCTGCTATATTTATCTTTGTCTTTTTAGAGGTCTCATTATCCCTAGCTTGTGCTCTCCAAAAGCCTATTAAGAAAAATATTAACTAACATAGAAGCTAAGCAATAAAAAGCTGATCCTTAAATCTGAATTGTAATTTATAATTAGTCAATTCTAAGACTTGAAGCGGTAAAAAAAAGGTGATCACACTAAACTCTAAAAGATAACCATTTAGATACGTTTACCTTACCATTAGCAAACTTTTACCTTGGTTAAATTATCTTTCTCGAAAGCGACATAACCGCAAAAGCCAGTACCCCTATTTAATTATAAGACTTAATTGACCCTGCTTATGTTTGAGAACCAAGGTATGGCTATGCCGGTTCCACGCAAAAAAACATTTTATCTGAGCTTGGTAATGTATAAGGCCTCATTGTATTACCTTAGCATAAGAAATTAAAACCCCTATTCAAAAGTTCATTCCTATTTTTGTGTGTTGTTCTTTTGCCCTTATTTCCCCCCCCCCAAACCAAGCCAGCTTGACAGATCTTTGAATGAAGATCGACTCCTTATCCTATTTTAACGCTGTCCTCAAACAGGCTATAGAAAATAGCAGCTGTGACGGCATGCTACTAAGAGGCTATTTTTTAATATATATATTGCAAAATAGCCTGGCTTCCATCGCAGGCCTGAGTCCTTGAGATTTTTTAAGACGTTGACCCCTCATACACTAAAATATAGTAAATTTTAAAGCAAAGAATTAACAGGAAATTAGGAGCTCATAAAGGAACCTTAGAAACTTTTGGAACTTTTACAGATTATCTGACTAAAACTCACCTTTTCAATATTTATATATCGAACCTTAGATCGGAGTTTACGAACCGATATCTATTATCGTGACAGGATAACGCCTCTTTACCCGTTAAGTTATAAATTTTCTAAGTAATTCATGTATGCTACAATGTAGGAGACACGAGATCGAACTCCCTAAAAGTGCAAAGCTATCGAAGTTTACAACGCAACCCTTCTTACCATAAAGGAACCGCTACCCTTTATAAGAGGAAAATATTAAATCCATAAGTTTTATGTTAATTATCTCCGGTGTACTTCCACATACACGAACCTATTTCGACTTAACACTAATATGAACCGCGCATACGAAGATTCCAATAGATTAGACAGCTTTGGTGCTGGGTGCATAGGATACCGTATCTACGCAAAAACCTAACATGTTTTTTTTTATTATAAACCAAGGACCAAGCAAACTTATCGCATAAGCTTTTTTTCACATAGTGACGAGGGTTAGTATAACCAATTCGGGGGTCATATATAACTGACATTGGTGACTTTCCATTAACTAGTATACTTTATTGCATGATAGTTCGAATTTCAAGAATGAAATCCTTAAATTTTATAACTCTTTTAATTTTTTTGACAGATTTAAGGCTTAAATTCCATTTTTCTCCTTTGCTCTCTTGGCTTTCAAATTATCAATGATAATATGATTAATTATTTTTTTCAGCACTACCTTTATAATACTCTGTTTCACTGATTCTTCCAAGTTTATCACATGTTAACGTTCTTATAACCCTGAAGGGAGATAAAAGACCTTTTAACTTTTAACTATTTCAGCTGTGCTTTAACCATATCTAAGAAATCTTTGGTAATTTGTACCCTGCTTACCTTTTGTTTTAAAAAATGGTTAATAAATTATACTTATAATTTTTTAGAGATTTTCTTACAAAAATACACATTTTGAGTCTCACCCACCTTCATTAATATACCAACCCCTAGAAAAAAGGAAGTAACAGCCCATTGTAGGCTTCAGCCCTCGCATTATTTTGAGTTTAATTTGGATTTAATGTACCCTCCAAAAATACCTGAATCTGGACGCCGGGGAGCAATTTGCTTAATTTCTACCATAAAACCACCTCAACCGAGTAAACCCAGCAATGTCCTTGTGAGTCTGGTCATTGATATTAGTCCGCAGCTAAGGTCCTAGATACTTCAATATAATTCGGTAAGCTCTCTTTTAAGTATCATCAGGTAAAACTTTTCAAGAGGCTTCAATTTGATACAATATTTATGCAAATCCTCTATTTGTTAAATTGGTTTCTTATTCCATGGATTAAAACAAACGGCTTTCCTAAAATAAAAAGGTAGCCCCATATTTTGTTTACAATTAAGGATAGTTGTCGGATCTGTGTATTAAGTAAATAGGTCGAAATTTGATCTATAGATGTTATAACATACTTGGAAAGACAATCTTCCCATGCCTTTACTTTACGTACCCCTTCACTTACAAATATGTTTGAATTCACTTTAAAGTACTAATCCTATCTTGGGTGTAAACAATACTAATTTTAGCTTCCAATATGTAGAACTATTGATTCTTTTTTTCTCAAATAAATGGAAAAAAGATCCCTCTGCATCAAAAACCCCGGTTATAAACCAGGGGTGTTTTAGTTAGTATTTTCGTAAACTAGATCTAAGCGCGAGTAGTTGATTAATAACGTGCTGATAATTATCACACACGGATATATTTTTAGAAAAGCGGGCTTTGATTTGGGAGTATATTTCTTTTCGAAAACCCATTAGATACACCTTAATTACAAATTATTAGATAACTAGCCGTCTTTCGTTGCTCTTTTTTTACAATATACAGTTTTTTATTGCGTTGCGGACAGTTTTAATACCTGAAAGTTGACTAGGATCCGGCGATGAACCCTATTTTCTCTTTTCGACTCATCTTCTGACTTTAGTATCGATACCTGAGTAAATATCTTTCACAACTTGAAAAAAACTTTCCGTATTTTCTGGTTGTGGTACCATAATCTTTAAAGTGTTCCCCGGATTGGATGGTATTTACCCGCGGTACCTTGAGACCCTTAGCTCAAGAGAGCAGCATAGTGGCACGTTATTAAGCCCAACAATATAAAAGGGCCAATGATGACTTTGTCTTTGTCCCCCTTATTTCTGTCCATTATCACGGAAGCTAAGGCCTTTTCTACTAGGCGACGTCTTACTCTTATAAACATATTTTTATATTAAGCCCCCAATCCAAAAAAATAAAGTCCAGGGATTTCGTTAATTACACTGGAGGAAACCAATATTTTCCAACAGTTAACTAACAGCCGTGCACCTCCTGGTAATATTATTATTCAAAATTGTGGTAAGGTTTCGAGGATTTTAATCGGGATTAAACAACATACTTCAACTACTTTGTCAGGAAACTGTCTAGTGGATTCCAGTTCCTTTGCGTATGCCACATTACTCCTGAGGGGGAAAGTCGCTTAGCACTTTCATGTTATAGACCAAAGGAAATATATTTATATTTAATTGTTTCTGCCGAAAACCTAAATTATTAAATTGTTCATTAAATCTAGGCTCCAATCATTTTTACTGCAAGAAACTACTGGCTGTAATCAATCCTCTTTGTTCTCTGTAGACCTCGTTCCCCTCAACATCAGCATGTTACCTAAAGGGGTTGCCTCGTCCCTTTACCGAATCCCTTTGGTATTTAAAATTTTCATCTCTCTTCTTAGAATACTTCCTCCTCCCTCATATAAAAACTCTAATCAAATACTAAACATATAACTAAGCTTATATTGACACGTCTTAAGGGTACCTTTAACCCCAATTTATAGATGAACTAATCGTAGCTTCTGTACGTATTACCCGCGACTGACTGGCACCGGTAAATTATCAAGACCACAATATACATACTCTCATTATCCAATATTAACAATCCTATAGTTCAATTTTCATATAATCCTATGTTGCATCTTTTAGGACCTGACAAAATAGGGAGGTGCCCCTCTCCAAGTTGACCAGGGATTTTACGTTAGGCCATATGACCCAAAATTCCTCACTGCTTACTATTTGCATTGGGTTTTTTCGACCCCAATTGTGGGTCGATCAAACCTTCAGATTACGGAACTACAGGTTGTTGGGCTTAGTTTAAAGTCATCACCACTTAACTCTAACCTTATCCCGAGATATTTATCCATGCTTCTTAAAGCGGAACTGGTACCCCTTTTATTTTTATTTGAAGGAATTTTGACCTTTCTCTTTAATGCCGTGCAAATTTCATATCATTTAATTACTCACCGGTCACCACGATTTTTAATTAATAACCTTAGATTGTAATATAGTTTATGTGAAATTTCAAACGTCCGTTGTAGCATGCGTCAAAAAGCACCTTGAACAGCATTCAATCAGAAGCCATCACCATACTTGCAACCATTATTTTTTTGAATTGTAAATTCATTCATAACAACCTTTCACTTTAATGAATGATGTTTAATTGACATCACATAAGTCTCAAGAAAATTTGAATTAAAGAAGAGTGATAAATTTATATAATTTCTATTTATAGATCCTATACTAATAAAGAAATTCTCATTTGTTTTGCCTTTCACACATACTTTAAGCTTACCTCCTGAAGCTAGACTTTTGGAATAATTCAACTATTCTAAGCGGCCTCATAAAGCCGAAAGCGGTTTAGCCTGCTGGCATAATATGCAGCAACACGTAGCCAACGCTATAGCCAGCTATGATGCCACAAGCACTAATTTCTACCATTTTCCTAAATTTTTAGATATTCCCTTAATAAGGATAAATTTTTCATATTGGTTTATATTAATCCTTTATCTTACTTTTACTTTTTATCTCACCTCTCACATATATTGAACTTTAAGTTACAAAACTCTGCTTCCCGGTAAACCGTTTACTCGCTAAAAAAAAATACTCAGGCAAATATATTAACGTTGTACTTACAGTACGTAAAGTTAAGTTTAAGGTGGTATATAAGTTTAAATTATTTTTATTTTTTTGTACTAAAGAATCTTTTAGTATTTTTTTAAAGTACCTTTACCATTAAACAGCTTTAACATATCACATTTTAATGTTTAGCGATTATTTACTAAAAACATCTCCCATTCCACCCAAATTTTCTCGGCTGCTTAAGCGGCCAGAATTATCTGTTACACTCCAATTATTACCTAAAAAAGGTAGGCGTACCCTGTACTCATAGATAAAATAATATTCTTCTTCTTGTTAGTAAAAGTATGGTCACCCAAAATATTCTATCAAATAATTTTTGTATTGTAATTACGTTGTAATTCTCTTCGCTATACTTTATTTCTCTAACTTTCCATAAAATTATTTTCATTCATCCTTAGAATTGATTATTCCCTCAAGGATTAAGTATTATTTTTCAAACTCCCCTTATCAGGATTTTTACCCTTCCATTTACACCACCACTAAAACTAGGATTTAAATTAAGGATGAGACGGAATCTTCGTTTTATTAAAGTAAAATCATCTATTTTTTCCATATAAATTATATTGTCATCCTTGCTAAGGGTTATTGCACAATAATACAGATTAAATCAATCTTAACAATTAATCGATGGAATGTTTAATCCAAAATTTACAACTAAACTTTCTTTGTTACCTATTCCGCTGTATTATATTAATCTAGAAAAGTAAATTTAATAATATAAATAAAATCAATTAATTCACCTTATACTAATATAACAAGACACAGTTTCTAATTCAAGCCGAATTCTGTATAAGAGCTAGTATAACTTGAATAAAACATTACAATAATAAAAAAGCAAATTTTCTAAAATAACTTTTTTAAAACTTTTACATAAATTTACGAAATAGCTCAAATAAAATTTCATAATTTCTTAATCTATAAATAAACTTATTAATTAATCCTGCACCAAATCCTATTAAAAGCAAATAATAGTTGTAGAAAGA
>JACYFI010001424.1:0-13864 GCA_020975735.1 Ophiocordyceps xuefengensis | reverse complement strand
TAGGTATGATTGGTTTATAGCTTTATAGCGTTTAAGTCTTCTATATAATATTCTATATTTCTTTAATTAAAGACGCTTTTCTACCAAGGATTGTTATTCGTTGGTGGCAGGGTGCTGAGTAATACTCGGCTGTGTTGAAAAATCAAGACTTAAAACGATATGGTGGTTCTAAATGATGATTCTTACCCTTTAACGTTATACAGTTATTTAATTGCCTAGATTCCGGGTTAGTCTAGTTGGCTTTCCCTTTTTATGACCAGATTTTATAGTAAAGATTATAGCTTATTTAGAATCCTGCTTACTGGTCAATAGTTGCTGTTAGTAGTATAAAACGGTTAAGTTTATAGCAAGTACATGTGTGCGATATTTACACACTATATTCAGTAAATGTTGATTATTTAAACTTTTTTTAGCTAAATCCTAATGGGAACCCCGCTAATTTATTATAAGAAATGGACACATGAGCGACATATTTCTTAATGCCGTTACTTAGTTTTATCCTAAGCTCTATTTTCAGTATATTTTAGGTTTACTTAACTAAAGAATATTTATTGGTTTTTAGGGTCTGGATTCTTTCCAGGTATAATGTATAATTAATTCACCCTATGCCATTAAAATATTAATAGACCCCAGAGTTTGCTGTTAACCCTCTTTATTAAATGTTTACCTTTAAATATTCCACAGTATTGATTATTTCCAGCTTAGCCTTATTTGTATATTCCCCCTGATTTAATACCCCTTTAGTGCAATATTCAAATTTCGAATTATCTGTCTGTAGGCTTATAATTTATTTGGTTTTTTTAACCCACACCGTTATCTTACTAGAATTTTTCTATCAAATAAATTTAATATTAAATACAGTTTAGATATAGGAGGTCAAACCACTTAAAGTGATTAGATAAGGTAGCATAATAGAATGAGTAGAGGTCTTATGGTATTGAGAGTGATTAACAACAATAGCTAAAAACAGTATTTAATTTAGTAAGGAGTGCGGTAATAGATACGCTCTTTATATAACTTTATAAGGTATTTGTTTTACCTTTTTCTATATATTTGCTTTGCCACCTAACAATTGATGTTTGATATTAGTATTCCAGTTATGTATGCTTGGTGTAACAGTTTCTAATGGCCAAATCAAACTGTTTATAGTTTATCTAAAGAGCGAGGAAGTGTTGGTCTATCCGGGGCGTTCATATCAAAAAAAATCTTGTGTGGCTATAGTTCCACGTATCAACTATGAAACAAACACATTGTTTAATTAAGACTTCAATCCAATGGCTGAATTCTTTATATAAGAACTTTCTCAACACAACCTTTTTTTATCGGTTAAGAGACCGCCTAATATAGGCACGATACATAGTGTCAGTCGAGAACAAGGGAGGGCCTTATGAAAGGATAAAGAAGAGAAATGCTAATAAGTACCGCTAAACTTTTTATTCTGTTAACGTTCGGGTGCGAAGTATATCCAGAACAAACTCTGTTAAAAGATGAGGAATTGGAGATTAAATTATCTTCCCCTATAGAAAACTAGCTGAACAGAAGGTAGCAGAAGCGACAGCAAAGAGAAGAGTTCATAGATGGGGGACGCAAACTAACTCCATCTGAAGGCGGGGTTCTGAGGCCGGGAATCTCCTCAAGCTGGACCCACTCCACCCTGTCCCGCATTCACCTCCAGCTGACCATCAGCACCGGGTCCTTAAGCTCAACCTCATGTAAGTTCCCACTAGCCCGAATGATGAGAAGCTATCTTGTGGTTCGCTACAACGATTCAGGAAAATGATATATGTAGAACACAGACTAAATGAGGATCTCATGCTTGCCAATCCAAAGGGAATCGGAAATGAAGAGTAGAAAAGACCAAGGCTAAAGGAGTTGAAAAAGCAAAAATGTTAAGATACTAGTTTTAATGAAGAGGCAAAAGAAAAAGTAAAGGAGTTAGAAACAAAGATAATAAATGAATCAAAATGTACTATAGCTTAAGAAGAGTAAGGTAAAGGAGGTCAAAAGAACAATCAAAGTGATTTCGAGATTTCCCAGAATAATGGATTATATGATTAGAATAAAATTTTCAGAAAAACTGATCCCTAGGCATAAAAAAAGGCTTCTAGTCTAGGATTATGTACTTGAAAAGTCAACAGTTGATGAATTAGCCTGGAATATATTCGAGTTAGACGGGTGTTGATTTAAACCTATTATCTATCCGAAACCGTGGTATCTTTTTGTCACTTAAAATTATAAAGGGTACCTTTATAGTGGCACCAGAGTTAGTAGGCTGCCCTGCAACTAGGCTTTTATGTCTTAAATGCAAGAAAAAATTTTGCAAAAATTTTGCAGTATATATAACTTTATATGAGTAATTATAAAATTTATTGAAATGCATAAGTATATAATATGTGTTGGCGTTTAAGAAAAGAAAATACTTTTTTATACAGCTTTATAATACCATGCCTTAAAAATATATTAAAATAATCCCATATCCGTAGGCGAAAAAGTGTGGCCCGGCCTCCCGTCAGCACTTAAGCAAGACACTATGGAGAAATTATCTGGATAAGCACGATAGTGTGTTACTACTATTATTCTAAAATAAAGAGTGAAATACCGTTTTGGTGTGTTAATCTGTATAAGTATCCTTATTAATTTTATTTAATTTTAAAACAAATACAAGCAGCTGGATTTTTATTAAAAAGTCCAATCCTTTCCTTAAATTAGTTTAACGCTGTATATAATCCGATCATTCGCAAGACCAACAATATAAATTTCTATGTGAAAATTTTAGTTCATTGCCTAGGGCTTGTCTAGAGTAACAAGTAATTACAAAGGGGTGTAATCTTTAGCTATGCATAGATAAACCCCCTACGTAATAGTGAAGCATTCAAATTCTTTGACCATCATTAAGGCGTGACGTATGCAACGTTGACTTTTATTTCGGTTTTTACACAGTAATTAAAGTTCAGCATTACTTTTTCTTAGATGTATTGACATAGGATTAATAGTGTTTCTCTTAACGGCATATAACAAGTCCTAGAACATATTAGACTGAGTAATGGAGCTAAAATGCCTGATCTTTTATAGATAGGTTCACAGGCTCCTCTTATTGGGGTTACTTTAAAATTAGACCCAAATTATTATAATTATTATATTTAGCAAAATAATTAAACATTTTCAAAAGCAAATAAAAGATTATTGATTTCTGCAATTCATATATCCAATGAAAAAACAAGAAAACTTATTAAAGATCAAAAAATATAAACCTTTTATTTATTTATGTTAATTTAGGTGAATATTTCTGTGTAAAAAATTATAGCTGCGAAAAGAAAACTAAAGCAACTTAGTGTGGTTTATTATATGTTTTAAATAAAAAAAACTTTGAAGGTCTATAATTTATTAGTTTGCTTTAACAGGAAGATAAATTCCTAGTTACAAATCATTAGTCTATATAAAGTGGTAGTAACGCCTGAAATTTCAGTTTCAATAAATATGGTATAACTACTTTGTATTCATTGTTTTTGATTTAATTTTCCTGAAAATAAGTCAACAAGAAAATAAGAATAATTTATTAACTTTAGAAGACTTTATATAAAGTCCTCTTTATACCTGATTATAATATATTAGCTGAAGCTGGACTTAGTTTGGTTATAAACAGACGAAGTAACTAGAACAAAATGACAAGCTAAATTATAGGTTGGAACAACGTAGGAAAACAAAAACGGACGTAGGTTAAAACAGAGGTAAAAAACGTTTGGGTTCATAAAAAAAGAGTTCCTATGAACGAACAATTCGCTCTAAAATAAGAAAAGACTGTAAATTATACAGAACTGGGGGATTAAATAATGAAAAAAGAATTCTAAAATCATTTATTGCTAAAACAAACATAATAATATTAAGTTTATGGTTGAATTAATAGTACAGTTGAAACAGCAGAAGCTTTTTCAAGGTTGTTCATAATCTATACCGAAACGGTTAAAAAGGTTGTAGTAAATTGATTAAAGGAACGTTAATTGTGATTTATATAAAGCAAAATAGATAATTCATAGTTATATCCATGTGAGTTTATAATTTTATTGTGAAATTCAATGTGGTAAAAAAAAAACTTTAGAAAGGGCAGAATGACCTGACAAAGGGTCATTGGAAAAAGAAATATCTAATAATTTTTTTTGGGAATCACTAGTGCAAAACGATAAAATAATAAATTCTATTTTGGTTACAAGTTCGGTCGGTTCCCCCATAGAATCGTGAACGAGGCTGGTTCCTGTAGGTTACCGCTGAAAAGCGCTGGTATGCCACAGTCGGAACCTTTTTATCTATGAATTTTTTGAATAAAATGCAAATATTTCGAACCAGAAAAGAAAATTACAGCTTGTTAATAAAGAAGTGAGTTTGTATTTTTTTACCTTTACGATCAAGATGAAGCCTATGATTGGTGGCCACAGTTATAAACTAACTATAATAGGTGCGAATACTCTGATGGACAGACGGTGGTTGAGTAACCGATAAGTAACGTTTTTATGTTAATTTGAGCGCTATTGGTTTGATAATTTATTTACTCAGTTTTGCTACAATGAGGCGATGTTACACTCAAAAAACGCTTTAAAAAAGAATAGTAAAGACATTCGATAAAAAATATTATTTTAAACCTTCGCTTCAGTCTTTTGGATGCTTTTTTAGTAGTGCTTAAACGATAGGAGGATGGTTTAAATATAAATAGAACCTAGGACAACTGAAAAGGGATATAGTAAACATTTAAAATTGACCTATTTTTTTACATTGGTAAGTGATTAATTTCTACTTTTGAGTATTGATATCCTGTTTTAAACTAAGGGTAGTATAATAAGAATATAAAGGATTTGAAAAGCCCCAACATTGTAACTAGTAATAATAGAACCAATTAACTAAGAAATTATTCCCTTTACTAATTGATAGTATTATTGCTTTTAACAGAAACTTAGGAGTAAAATTAATTTAATGCTAGACTATGCAGATATTAAAAAATAATATTAAAAAACATATACTGAAACACCATCTAAAGGCTAGTATTAAAGTATTGTGTTTAAAACTTCCTTATAGATGCATATGATTACACATTTGATACTTTTTCTTCAAATAATAGAATAATAGGACTTTAGATGCTCGGAAAGGTTGCTATTATTTGCTTATAAAGTTTAATATCTGGACGGCTTGTTTTCATTACAAAAAGAATGCATAAATAATTGTATTGAAACCTTTTAATTAGTATTATATACTATCGAAAAATAGATATACCGCTCATAAATCAGTTCACATTTAGTTTAATTCCTGAAGTCTGAATCATACAACTGGTTATTTAAAAGGTTTTCTTTTCGTTCAAATGGTTTTTAAACATCCTTTTGTTAGGGTTAACAGTACGATTCCAATTACCACTAAAATTGATTAAAAAATTACAAAAAATGCATCCTTATAACAATTAAAATATCCTAAACTGGTTGATTTATCGGCTCCTCAAATCAATATATTTTTTTTTAGAGCCCAAAAGGGGGAAAATTACCAAATAACATTTAAAGTAATAATACCTCCTAATTAAATTATTTGTGAGCGGAAGCCTTAATTGGGTACTTTACTGCCAAAGCAGTAGTTAATAGAATTAAGAACTTGTCAAACAACTTAATAGTTGAGTGTCCCAACGAAATAAGCTTAATCACGATAACCCCTAAATTGAAGTGCTGAGTGTTGCGAACCCAGGGCGAAGCGCTTGTTCACACTAAAGCGCGCTTTTTAAAATTTAAATATGACATAGCCTAAAATAAATCTTGAAAATTAAGTATAATTAAAAAATTTTAATCCCAATTATATTGTTCATCTGAGGAATTTTCTCTGGAGAAATAAACGACAATCTTAGGAACACAGATTCTTTCGCTCTACAGTTTTGGTATAACCTTTTTGGTATTAACAGGCAATTAGTTACTAATGGCATCTTAATAGCGCCTGTGCACTGTCGGGTGAGAGCTTAAGTAATTTCCTTTAGGGGGTACCTGGTTCTATGATAGATAATACCTATTTTCGCTACCTTACTACTTTCATTTAAAGATTTAATTTACTAGATCATCTTTATTTTTGTTTTTAGAAGATGTTTTGGTTTCCTTTATGCCAAATATGTCATATAGGAGACTTAGGTTGATGACTATAATAATGGCCCTATCCCTATGCAAAACCTGCTTGCTATAGTTGCCAGAAATGATATGTTATTACCTTTATCTATATAAGGATCTATACCTAATAAATTATAAGGTTTTTTAGCTATGTTTAGTTCATTTTAATTTATTTTAGTCACTACCTAAAGTAATTAGGTTATGACTAAAAGGGGGTTATACATTCAGACCCCTAATAAGCAAAAAATAAATGTTCTATGTCATTCGTATAACTTCTTGATATTAAGCATTAGGTGAAGCTAAACATGTTGAAAAGTCCATTTATTAGCACTATGGACACATCATTAAATAGTGCTTAAATTTTTTTCTTACTTCTAGTTGATGTGTTCCGTTTTAGCATACATTAGAAAGTACTCTAATGATATATTTCAATAATAAAACTTAATTATAAACTAATTTAGATCTAAATAGGTAATACATTCGGCTAATGTTTTTTATTTCTGGTCATAGTACGCTACAAATAGATAATTTTATATAATATTTCACTTAATATAAACAAAAGATTATGTTGTAAAATGGGATTTTACACTCTTGATTGTCAAATCCATTAGGATGTAGGTTCCTTCTCCCATAATCCTTTACTTGGGATAGATTGAATGTTTTAATCCTAAGAATTCTCTAAGGATTGACTGTAATTATTATTATTAGAATATTTTATTTAATACTATATTTATCTATAAGTATGAGCCTTCCCCTATTTAATAGCTAGTTTGAGCGCATTAAATGTATCAAGGTGGGGTGATATTAGCGAAATTTTTTATCTTTTGAGTGAAGAGCTTAAAAATACACAATAATCTCTAGACGAAAATGTAGAAAATATTGGTGTAGAGTTGTGAACATACCATCTTCCCCAATTGTAGTTAGACATTTTGCTTTTAATATCTAGCTTAACTGATAAATAAACACCTCTATAAATGATACTGCCCAAATATTTTAATATTTTCAATACTAAACAAGGAAGAAGATGGAACAACAACAACGAAGGACTAATATTGCCTTGACTACTTTTTAAAGGTCTTGAATATATATTAGCTTTGGAAAGATATTTTTAAATTCCACTAACGCTAAGAAGATATAAGGAATTTTTACTTAATAATTTTCTATTATTTTCAGGAAATTTCAGTGACAGCTTTTTTTCATTCTAATAAAGCATTAAACTTAGTGGAACAGGGTCTCCATTCATATCCCGTAAATAACCAAGTTGTATAAATAGTATTGCGTACCGCTTCACGGCCCCATTTTGATATTTTGTTTTATGGTTATGGACAGGCCTTATATAGATGGATATTGGAAATTCCTTAATTGCCCTTTAATGGTAGGGGATCCCGATTAAATGCAAACGAAAAACCAGGGCATTGGAATGAAAAAGCAATAAAATATAATTAGTGAAAAGGTCTACCATAGAGACTTATCTTCTATAAAAAAAAACAAGCAAGCCCGGAAAAAGATAACAAAGCGAAAACCTTTAGTTCCGACTCTGAACCTAAGGATTATGGGATAGATCCCAACCAAGAGTAATAAAAAGGAAAATGTGCTTTCCTAACTTCGGCGCTTTTAACGGTGAAGTGCTCTACGTGAAAATAAAAAATTTATTTACTTTAATATCTTGAGGATGTTTGAAGCAAATGGTTATATAAGAAGGTGTAACTTTAAAACCTTGTGATAATAATAAATTCCTAAGTTAATCTAATATAAATTTAGCTCACATCATAAACCAACACCTTTAAAAATTTGTTTTCTGCTGTTATTTTTCCGTATGCCTTGCAGGCCTTAACTGAAAAATATGCAAGCCTCCTATGTGAAATAATTAAGAAGTTTTGAATTGAACAGATATACCCGTATAAGAGATTTAAATAAGTTCGGTATTTTGAAGGAAAAGGTAAAAAAAAAAAACATCAAAAAATTTTTGATGATCATATTCCAATTATATAATGATGATAGCGAATACGACGTTAGAAGAACAAAGATAAATATGGTATCACCTTCTAAACAAGAATTCTTTAGTTATAACGTTGTTTAACAAAATTTCATAGGATCTAAAAGGAAAATTTTTATTTACCGACAAACTCTATACTACATACTATGCTGAATTTTAGAATTAAAGAACTACCAAAGTATGAGTGTTTTCCTATAATTATACCTTTAAGGAGAGTTTTAAAAATTAAATAGTTGAATTATGGTGGAAAATTAACCACACTAAAAATCACAGGACTCTAGTACAGGTAGAAGATTTTACCTTAATTGTTGATATGAAGATAAACCACTCTATGATAAATTGATAGATATTAGAAGATATCCCGGTATATGAAATAAAATATTTGAAAGATTATATGGGATGAAAAGAATTATAGTTAAAAAAAAACTTCTGGTAGCTATGCGGTACCTTATGCAGCAATAAAAAATAGAACAAAATAGATGCTTAAATAGGCCCATGCAGAGTTAAAAAGCCTGGTTTGTCGAAATTGAGGCCTTATTGAAATTAATTCATATAAGCTTTAGGTATATCAGTGCTTGCCTTATTTTGTTTTTAAAGGAATTGCCGTTAAAAAGTTTGTAAATTTTTTAATTATCACCTTCGCTATATGCGCATCGAATCTCTCGCGCTTACGCAAGTCTATGCTATAAAAAAAAATTAGCTAGGTGAAGATATAAAGCGACCTTTTAATTTTTCTTTAAAAGACCCTAAAGAATTGTTCGGTTATTAACTAAGTTAGTGGATACTAATTATAAGTTATGAGAACCCAAATGTATGGCAGAAACCAAAGTAATTCTTGTAATACCATGGGATCCTCAGAGATAACACGAAAGCCCCTTATAGGGGGAAAAACAAGTCCGTTTTGAGTAGGACCAGCGTAGTCTTGTACTTCAGCCAAGATTTCCCCTAGAATGAATAACATTAGTTTTTTGGATTATTACCCCCTAGTTTTAGCAACCTACTTAATTTTCTTCCGCCTGTATAGAAGGTGGAGCAGGGACAGGGTGAACTCCCTTATCCTCCTCTGTTCAGGATTACAAGTCAAGCGGACCCTAGTTGTACGACCTTTGCCTATATTTGCTTTACATCTTTCCAGGTGGTAAAGAGTTCTATTAGGGGACGAATCATACTTTATAACTACTAAGCTAATATGCACAACACCGGGTATAAAAGACTACATTAATTGTAGGCTTCATTTTGGATGAAGGCTGGTAGTTATTTACACCTATTTAGTCTGGTTATATGCGTTACCTGTTTAGCCGGTAAAATAACTGCCAGCTCTCTGAATTTTGGCCAATTGCTGGAGAAAAGAGGATGATATGGATATATTATATCTTTTATTTCAAGCAGGAATGTTTAATAAACTTGGAATTATTAAAAATCTCAGAAGACTCTCGCAAATTTATATTCAACTAAAGTTCTTATTTAAATATAAGCAGATAGAATTATTTCTCTACTCTTTCGTTTCTAATGGAGATAAGTAATAAATTTTGATTATAAATTTGCTTCCCATACTTAGCAGGTGTTAATTGAATGGAAGATGGGTACCCATAATAAGTAACCTAAAACAGGAACATACACTAAAACGGTCCAATTATACTTCTATCCTTTTCAAATACAAATAACGTATTTGATTAAGAGACCTTAATCCTGTTTAAGCCTGAAAGTTGAAACACATCTAAATTAGGCCATGCGGATCGTATTTCCGAAAAATAAAGATCCAATTGAGCTAGTATTATCGATCAAACCAATCTGAGGGGTTAATTCTTGTAGCTCATGCTATTCAAATCGGTTACCTTTAAGACCTCCAAAAATTTAAATGCTTTACCATAGATTTATTGCTTGATTAATCCTCAAAAGCTTTCGATATTAATAATAGAAAAAAAAAAAGTCAAAGATATAAATGTAATCTGAATGCAATAGTTGATAGGAGGGGCTTACAGGGATGCGGGCGGGTCATTTTTCCAGTATAGGAACTACCTTTGGGCTAGGTTAATATCTAAAATAGAATGGTAAACTTTAGTTGTTCTCAAAGACAAACGTTCATAATTTTAATTGAAGATTTTCTGATAGATCTAAGTTTAATCGCGCGGATTATTTATATGCCAAGAAAAAATCATATTAGGATATGAACTAAACCCAAACCTGAATACAGAGTTAGAACCTTACTAAAGTTAAAATTTAATCTTAATTATTAATTGAATATATTGAAAAAATACCCGTATTTCTAGTAAATATTTAAATTCTAAAGATTAAAGAAGAGGGTGTAGTTCCTATTATTGAAACTTAGGAAAAGCATACGCCGAACCTGAATTTATTCAAACTATTAGTAGAAAAAAAATCTCCAGAAGAATATAATAGACAGAAGTTGGAATTGAAGATTCATTTAAAGATTTTTTATAATTAATATAAAATAAAATATAGGTCCTTAACAATACTGGTCACGCTATTTGAGGTATCCTACCTTAAACTTCTTTTTTTATAAAGGTTTATTAACCATAGACCTGGTCTAGTAGATCCAAAATTGACTGTTGCTGGGTATTTACAACATGATATTTAAACAGGATTAGAAACTTAATACTTCATTTTTTTAAGGAGCTGGGTGTGTATCCTATTTCCATTCCAACATCTTTTTGCTCTAACATATGTTTAATCGTAAAAAAGTACATTAAAAGTCTCCTTCATAACTTTTGTGTTTGTTTTCAGCAGCCAACCCCATCTACAATATGAAAAACACATTAGGCGGAGAATCATTGAACCATGAAATCATGTCCATGGTCTGGCCTGCGAGTAAGGCTAAGCTACCAAAATCTAAAAGTTCAAGATAATACTATTTTGTAAAATGGTTTATCTTAAATTTTTTTTTATTAACGGTATTTTGTATAGTGTACCTATTTTATATTAGTTTTATTTGGTTGGTTAAAGGGCTATATTCTGAAACGAAAAGCGCTAAAGGAGCAGGCTTATTTTTTGTGTGGTGGCCGGATGGTGCCCGTGCAAAGAAAAAAATATAAGCCTAAAGTATCACCAAAAACAATATTTCTATATTTTTTATTTTTAGGTTTTTCCATTTTTAATTTTTTATTGTAATAACCCTTAGAACTCGTGTTCTATTGCTGATGAAAAGAAACTCATAAAAATTCAAGAAGGTTAGTGTTCGTATACTGTGTGAAATATTCAAATCCTAATATTAATTTTGCCTGAACTCTCTGTTTTTCAAAGTCACCTAACTGATATAGGTTTAGGCTGAAAACTGTATGGAGTGGATAAAACAACACTTAAAAATTGTTAAAATATTCACTTCGTTACCCTCCCGTAGCTAGTTAGGTCTAATAGGCAGAGAGGTTAGCGGCGGTGCATTTCCAGCTTACCAGCGTTAATAACATCAATAGTCTCTATAGGAAAAAAAGATGATTTCATATCCTATTCTATATAGTGGTCTGAAATTAATTACCAATAACGTATGAAGAGAAAATAAATGGACAGAGTAGTTGCCTTTTCAATTTCCAACCCTTCGCAGACAATTAGAATCAGTGAATGAGGCTTATTAAGAAGGCTAACTACTTATTACATATTTGGGATAATAAATAACTTAACTATATTTAATTTATGTTTGCGCCAAATATGATTCTCGAAAAAATGTTGAAAATTAACATAAATATGAAAATATATTGGCTGAATTGTCTTTCATTCCTTTATATACTTAAAAGCCCACTACCTTATACTAGTAATCCCAATTAATCTTTTTAATTATTAGGTTTAATTTTTTTAAAATTCCCTAGCTAGATATGGTAAGGTTTATACATAGGGAATTTTTACATACGTAATATTGATCATATTAGTGAAATTGTAATTAAGAAATCTAAATCAAAAATTCTAAATTAACTATAGGGCAGTGCTGCGATCGGTTTTCACATGTTCACCTGCAGCTAATAGAATCTAAACAAAAATAATACATTGAAATAATTAGGGACAAGAGTCTGTTATATAAATTAATTAAGGGATTAAATATAGGGGAAAAAGAAGTCAAGGATTATGTGCCAAGCCCGAATAAATTTTAATGAGGGCAGATGTAAAATTATATCGGACCTTTTAAATTAAAAAAATATTGAGGGGGCTCGCTTATCTTATTTTTGTGGGTTACGGGCGTTGCCTTACAAGAAGAATTATAGCTAAAGCCTAGATATACCCTGTGAGATTTAGTAAATATTTTAAATTACTACACTTGTAAACTCTAATAAAGAAAAAAATTATACAAATGTTAGCAACATCTGGGTTGAGTAACGGGTCAATAATTTATCGTGTTTAAAACCGTCGGTTATTTTAGTGAATCGGCTACCAGAACTGTTCACCGGGTGAGGTGGTGAATTGCTGCTCGAATGTCAGTCGAAATTACTTTCATTATTTAATCCACAGCTTTCTGTTGTAGGCGATCATACACACACATGATAAACATAAAAGCTTTACAATTTAGAAGTTATTGGATTCCTCGGAGGTTCATCCGAGTTATATTTTAACTTATTACAGGTTTCTGGTTTATTAATTGGTACAACCACACGATAGCTTAGCTTCCTAGTAAACCCTTATACTTTTGGTTACATAGGTATGTTTACCCGCTATTGCTTGTCTATAGGAATGATTTAGGATTTTATGTTTGAAGCTACCACATGTATACTGTAGGACATGGACGTGGATTACAACTACCGGTGTTCACGGAAAAAAATCTTGCTTAACGTGCTGGAAAACCTTCCTGTATAAAATAGTCCCCACTTCGTGTTTACGGTTATAGGAAACAATCTAATTTTATTTTCAGGGAAAATCAGCAAGTCATTTGCTACTCGTTAAAATGCTAAGGGCGCAAATGAATCTAAAAAAATACTAAAATGATGATATACTATCTACCCTTGAATGTTCTGATCATTATCTAAGTATAGGACAATCTTACAGAATTAGGAAAATTGGGGGTTATGTTCCTAGTAGATAATAGGAGGTTTAAAGGGTTGAAATTTGGTTGTAGATCAGAATTTCAAGTGTTTTTCAACAATCTGAAATACGAATTAGCAACATACATTTAGAGAAAACAAATAGGGTATGAGCCCCGTATAGATAAAAAATTGAAGCTAACAGAAAGGAGTAAAATAAAATATTTAAGAAATAACCAAAGGTCTGTCTTATATATTTATTCCTTATTTAATAAATGGTAATTTGGTAACTGAATCTTAAGTCACGATTCAACTTGAATTTTTCGCCTTAATTGACAATTAATTAGTTTGAATATTAGAATTTTACCACCTTTAAATTAGATTTATTTGAGGTAAGATTTTGATTTAGCTGGTTCAGATCCAAGCTCCTGGTTGTTTTCTATATTAATGTTGTATTTTAAATGCCCAAGAGATAGAAAATGGGGGTGGAGAGCGTCGATCTAGCAGTATTCTATAAAAACAAAAAGGTAATTACCTATAGAACTTTAAGTTATCAATTGAAAACGGGTGATACTTACTCAAGGATAGCTCAGGTAGAGCATGGTCATTTTAAGAAAAGAGTCCCGATTTTCATCACAAAACAAGCTCTGTTATTATAAGTTACTCGGTTACGTATCATGTTGTGGTTTTGGAAAAATGAATTTTATTTAAAGTTAAAGTAAAAGTAATAGAATCTTAAGAGAAGGTAAGCAGGATATTTTACAAAAGTACAGGGTATAAAAAAA
>JACYFI010001423.1:0-11665 GCA_020975735.1 Ophiocordyceps xuefengensis | reverse complement strand
TTAACAGTCCTTCTTACTTAATGCAGCCAGTATCAGGATTATAAGCACCAAGCACTAAAAGCCTTCTTTTTTTTCAAGTTCAACCAGCAGCCCTTGACGGATTTCATTTACACAGCCTTGCATTTCACAAACTTCTTCTGAACATAATTTTTCTAAATCCTGATCCCTTGTTTGCACCCCTATAGCAGGGTGGCTAAATGGGTTGGGTAGACCTCAAGGGGTATGTTAGCACCCCGCGATCTCGTTCGAGACAAGGGCAAGCAAACATTTTAATTAGTACTAACGGTTAAACAATAGGTTATAGTCGTATTATAATCTATCTGCATACTTAACTCTCAAGAGTACTGGGAATTTGAACCAAGGAATTTGAAGGTTGAAGGCTTCCCTTATTTCACCCAATGTAACCTTCACTTCTTTTTATGTGTTGTACTGCTTACAACAGCTAACAGGATGCAATGGTGGGTAGAAAAAGCTGTAGCTAGCTTTACTAAAGCCAAACTGCGGTCCTATAAACAGCCTTTACAGGAGAAATTATCCGATTCGAACGATGTGGTTTAAACAACCTAAAAAATGCCTAACTACCAACCTTAAACCACTCGGTCAATCCTCCTTTAATCGTACATCTTAAAGCGCGCTGTCTCTATAAGCTTCCCTATATATCCGTTAATTAAGACCTTATCCTGCTTTTGGTTGGAGGTCCCCTCCCTACATATTTGGTTTTCCTTCTACCTACTTCTGAATCCTAATCCCTTGCTTTGCATCCTTACCTTCCTAGTCTGCGCCACGAGACACAAGTATAACCTCAATCGAAGCTAGCCAACAAGGCTAATCCGATAGCCACGCCACTATACCAATTCAATCCTTGTGGAACAGGTCAGGTAGCTTGATGCCAGGGAATCAAGAATTAGGAGGCTAATTCCCTCAGCGAATGAAGCTGATGATTACTTCTATCAAGAATTAACTTTTACCGATAAGTTATAGGAATCTTATACATCATATAAATTTTAGATAGTTGTGGATGCCTATTATTAGTACTATTCACCCAGAATCCTTTAACGGGTATGTATTTTCACGATCGATCTTATAATTTACCTTTAGGGTAGCTAAGCTACACACCTATATCTTATAATGCATTTATGGTAAGATATGGATAAAAGCCCCCAGAAGAAGATCTTTTCTTTTTTTTTATTGTTTCTGCTTTATTGAATTTACAGTCTTTTAAGCGAAACACGTTTCTAAAGAAGTATAAAGGTTAGTGAGAGCGGTAGCAGCAAACAGAAGCGTCCACCCACCCCGTACCTGTCAAGGAAAATAAACGCATTAGATCAAGGGTATAAATTACAATATAAACAGTCTAATGCTTTGAACTTAATTAAAATTGAGAAATTAAAAGGATTATTAAACCTTTAACCATCCTTGTGTGGAGACATAGACGTCTCTAACCAAATTTGAACTAATTTCTCTATTTTTTTAATATTTGCTACGGACTCTTTATTTATTTTGTACTCATAAACTAAATAGGCAGTGGTTCATATAAAATATACACAGCGGAGAAACAGGACCAGCAGTCTAGAATCACGAAAGGCCCTACTTACTATTAACTCACAGCAGCGTATAAGCAGAAAAGATTATTTGAGTTATTTTCGTTGGTTGGTGGAAAAATACATAACATGGCATGCACATATTTTCTTGTTGTATCACGCGCAGTACCTATTATTTTTCCTAAAAAACGGGTGCAAATAAAAAGACGCAAGCTATTTATTTATATAACACGGCTCTTCCCTGTATGAAGTATACTAACAAGCAACCAGCCGGCCGCCTATTTTTGCGATCGCGCAGGAGAAGGGTTTAAATATAAATCAGAACAAGCAGCTCTGTGAAAGGCCATTGCGAGGAATTTCTATTAGCTGAGCTCCCCTTGTTTTAAACTAAGTGGTTAGCTTTAGCAATTTTTAGGCATATTAGGAATACCACAAGGAAGTCTTTACAGAATAAGAATGAAAAGGATAAGGTTGCTATATAACCCAAAGATAAGTTCTTTCTGTTGAGAACCTAGACAAAAACCATCTATAAATTGATATTTGTGCTGTAGAATTAAGTAGATATTTAACTTTGAGCTTAACAAGCTAAGCCAAGCTAAACATAAGGTACCTATCTTAAAGGCAAGGAGAACGAGAAGAGAATGAATTCAATTTATACTATGCTTGCAAAAAAATAACTTTTAATATAATATTTAATTGCTTATTGTTATTTGTTTTTATTCGTACATTTTATGGGCACCCCTATCATCGCAATAATAAGTATATATAACCAGCAATCAAACATATTATTATAAGAGTATATAATTACTTTCCTCTGTTGATAGGTGACTTGTTGTTTCTGTCATTATTCCCATCTCAATTATTAACCTAGTAACAAACAATTTAACTTAGCCGTGTTTGGTTCCTAGATTTTTTTTATATAGTTAGTGGGTTACCTAACTCTTCTATAGCTCAGAATATCCACTATATTTAATTGTTATAGTAATAAATAGATTGTTTAATTTATATTATAATATTTAATTGCTGCCCAAATGTAAGGCATTATGGCTGTAATGCAAATTTAGATAAATATTTGTTACAAAACTAATGCTAAAGGAAATATTTCAAATTATTTGCTTTGAATTCTCTTGTTTTCATTATGACATTAAACATCAGAATAAAATAAAAATAGCATATGATAGCGGCCCCTAATTTACAATTAAATCAAGCAGAAACCTATAAGGTAATCCATAATTACTTAAAGAAAGAGAAATAAGCATGCCACAATAATCCCTGATTAAAGACATACAAAAAGATGCCTATAGATTTGTATTATATTATAACAGTTATACCGAACAAATAATGCAAGTATACTACAATCATCTAATTAATCTAACTGTAATACCATCTAAAAATACACTTATAAGGTCCGAAAGATCAAACCGTTTTTCCATGGTTTACTTTTTTTTTAAACTAAAAAATGGACTTAAATATATTATACTGGGGCTACGTTTATATTTTTTCTGTGTTGCAAGTTATCTCTACATTATAAGCATCCTTATCCATTGTTTCCATCCTGACTTCACTAGCATTGCGCCACAGCAGAATAACTAAATCGAAGCTAGCCTCCAACAGGGTTAATTCGAATAGCCCAGGCCTATAACATATCCAGATCCTTAGGGAAACAGGTTCAGGGATAAGGGGTCGACACTTTTGTTCCCCTGCTGGGTTGGTGGTGAAACAACATGACCCCTACGTCGAAGATAGGGGAAAATAATCATCAAATCTGCCACCCTTGATAGGGAAAAAAAGGTCCTACATCTTGTAGTGTACTGAATTCCTTGAGCAGTTTGCGTATTCTTTTTAATATTTTTTTATAACTAGCCGTTAACTTGAATAAGAAAAAAAGAAAAATAAAGGAGTAGAGCTTCGCCTACTCAAAAAGTGTAAAATATTGTAAGGTAAAATTCATACACAAGCTCTTATTCAACTATCACCCTACAGCGGGTCCTTCCCAGAGGGGCTTTATATAATCAATCAAACGCGGCTAGTTAACTTACTGGACTATATCCGTCGGAAATCTTGTAGGTCTATCATTTAACCTTAATGGCCCCGTTTAAATATTATTTATTTTGTAATTTGCTTTCGATATTTTTTTGTAGGTAGGGGCAAGCCTTTTTCTCCTACTTAAAGACGGAGAAAGCTAAGGATCACGAGCTCATCATTGAAATCTAATAATAATATACAAGAATCAAACAAAATGGTTTTAGTATAGGGAGAGAGTGATCTGTTTTAAACAACAGCTAGTTTTTGATTATTAGTTAAATTGATTTTAGATTTTTTTGGGCTACTGATCTGACGAAGGTTACAGATCAAGGGGATTTGACAGAAGTAAGATGCCCACCCTAGAAAGGAAATCAGTCTTATCGGCTAGATATAAAGATATTTTTCGCGTTTTGGCCCTAATTATAGCTTGCGGGTAGCACCAACCTAAGACAAGCCTAGCTTGTACCTGCTCCCTTTGCTCTAGCTTGCCGCAAGGGGGCCTAGAGGAGGTATTGGATTACGCATGTATGATGTTCACCTACCAACAACAACACCTAATAATTAATTGACCCTCTTAATACATACAATATCTAAATATTTATAACTAGATCAATTGTTATAATATTAGAGAGTTTTTAGAATTTGGTTTATGGTAAAGCAATACGAAAATGACCCATGGTCATTTAGCAAGCTCCCTTAAGCAAATACTTTTCCTATAAATTCAATTATGATACAATATATGAGTCCCGTCAAATGAGAAAGTCTCCATCATATCCCCCCATCAAATAATCTGGTTTCGAATATCCAAATATTTATAGGCTTTTAGCACATTTTACTATTGTAATTTCTATTCTTCGGGACGGTTAATCCTGTCATAATTAACATCAGAATCAAGAATACACCTTTCTTTCCCCTTTTTTACCTCACTTTTATTCTCACGAGGATGATTATCAAATTGGATTGAGGCGGAAGTTCATCCTTAATCTAATTCTGGGCATTGCAGATTGACTACTATTGATTATTTGGATTCGGTTCATTCTTCGGATTGTGTGGTTACAGTAGGATTACTCAGGTCAAGTCTGAGCATGAATCTCGATAAAGGTTGTTCTATAGAGAGATGGTGATGACTTCTAGATCTCTTTGATAAATTCATTCCCGCCTCTAAAGTTTGACCTCCCCGTTCTTGTTCTAATATTCAACTTGGAGTATGAAAACCAGATTAATTGGGTAATCCGTCGCTCTGGTGATCTCTACATCCTAGTGATACCGACGACCAATCAAACCCCGCTATATATAATTCACTCTGTGATTCTCTCCCAGGGACTGTAAATCACACCGACTAAGCGATCAACTTCCTGACGAATAAAGGCAGAATCCTGATTCTACTTGGGATTTCTCCATTAGTATGTTATCAGAGGGTCGGGTTCATTAGGCATTCTTTCCCTTTGCCTAGTTATTAGAATATGATCCATTGGGTGTTTCTCCTGTCGGCATATATTCGAATTGGGTCCATTAGTTACTCCTTGGGGTCGGAGTCCTTCCAGGATCTAGTACAGTATGAAGAAATTGTGCCATCTGGCGTTCTAACGAAAAATTGAGCAGAAGAATAAAATGCTCTCATAATTATATTTGATTATTTATCATTTCACATTCATTTGCTTAGTATCTTTTTTGTGCATGTTTAATTTGATATCGTTAATTTTAATGTAGGACCCCTCAGTAAACGAATCCGAGACATATAAAACAGTTCATACAAGCTCAAAAACAAAGTGTCAGGGTAAAGACATACCGGATTCAAACCTTAACATGATGGTGATTCTTTAAATGATAGGGGCTTAAATTATCTTCATAGGCCTACAGCTAGAAGATGTACGCTATGATAACGTGGATCCCATGGAACCCTGGTGGTCCAAAGAAGAAACAAGAGCCAAATACACCCCATCACTTAATAACAATGGATGAAAACACCTTTTTATATTCTTATTGGCTTGACCAAAAAGCTGTACAATGTTATGTTTTTATAACCCTTTTCAATAATTCTATTATTGCTCGAAGACCATTTTTATGTGCCAAAGTAATTTTGCCAATTACATCATAAGGTTTTAAATATACAAAAATATAAGACCCACTTAAATTAAGCATATTTGCGTACCACAACAAACCCTTTTTATCCTATATTGAGTCGTTGAACCTAATCTTTTCTAAATCATACGTAACTATAAATAAAGATTAGGCTACATATTAACTTTAAATTAATTATAGGCTTTGCTGGTTGTAAAAAACCATTATTAATGATTATTTGTTAATATTAATAAAATTTCATAAGAGTTCCATTAATCTACTAAGATAATACCCTAAAAATATATAATACCTAATATTTATATAACTTTAACTAAAAGCGTTCCCATTTTTTACTTTTTTTTGTTTTATTGGTTAATAGAAAAGAAGTCGACTTAAATAGCTAATTATAATCTCTCTAACTCTATACGTACCTGACTTTAAAGAGTTTATTTTTATAAACTACCTTCGGTTGTAAGATGATCTCGTTAACAGACATAATCTTTCTGGATCTTGTAAATAGAATCTATACTAATAACTCTAATTTATATACCTTGTAAAGGTAGTTTGTGAAAGAAAGGTAATATCTTTTATCTTTAATATCACTAAATTTTATATTACACGATAATTTACTTCATCTGCGTCTATTACAGCTTTTTCAATCTTTTCCACACCCTATAAAATCATAATTTTTGTTTAATAAAACTTTCCATCTCCTCGCATTGGTGAGTAATAGAAAAATAAATTAACAATTATTACCAGTTGTATTAGGTTTTAGATAATTAATGACTTAACATACAAAAATAACCCTCTCGATTCTACAATCAGCAAATAGTTTTAGTTCATTAATATTCTGTTATCAATCAACTAAGCGTGGTAACACAATTTAAAAATCGGAAAATGAATTTTAATTTATTCAGACCCAGCATTTCCTGATCATAAGATCATTTTATAAATAAAACCCTCCATACATACCTTCCAATAACAGAGCGTTGCTTATCCTGTTCAAGTAAATAGTTTAGCTTGTTAAACTAAAGGATGACTCTGCTCTTTTTATTGAGATCAATAAGGGTAGCTTATCAAATTCGAGGATAATTTTTTAGGCAAATCCTTGGCGATTGGACACATCGTTGCCTTATTTGTTTACGTCATAACTCATAATTGTTACCTTATTCCCCGAAAAAGTATGGAATTTTTCTTAGTTAAGTAAGATTATCCTATTTTGTTAACTCTATTGTAAATTCAGGGGTGTCTACTTACTAGCACTGAAGCGGTGAGAACTACTCTTGAGAACCTGTAAACATACAACTCCCTTCACCATCTGGTATACCTTACTCAAAAGAGAGGTAAATTAATTTTTGATTTGTATATAATAAATCTTTTACAGTTTTTAGCCCGCAGCCTTAACTTGTTTGTAAATGCTTTATGGGATTTTCCAGGTTACCAGGCGAGTTTTATATGAAATTCAATACTTAAAATGTTATAACTACGCTAATAGTATATAACAAATATACTCTATAAAAACTTAACAAAAAAGTAAACTCAAATTAGAAAGCAGAAGTGAATACTAAGCGCTTAATATACTACTGTCAAAAATGTACCAGTTCTAACGCTCCTTTTCTATCCCTTTAATTATAAGAATGGTGGGCGACGTAATTGTTGCTCCACTGATAATAAGATACTGTATGTTAATAAAGGTAATTCGAAAAGATTAAAGGTCTCATACGCCACAGGGGTCATTGAGCTCCTTAATTTATACTGTTGAGTGGCTAAAGACCTCACTTATTTAGTTTTTAATTTTGAAATCTTTATATTAATACTACATTTATTATTATCTATTCATTCCTACCTTCTTTATTTTTTTATTAATTCAATCTAACCCTTCTTAAGTTAAATGGGTTTTTTTTTTTCCAGTAGTACAAGCCGCCTGTTTAAAAATCCTTCGTAATTTTTTTAATTATAGATCCAGTGAATTTAAATTTTTTCAATCAAAGGAATAATTTATTTACCAGATCATCTGTAAACTTTTTCAACTATAAACTCCCACAATCTAATTTAGATAATATATTCCTACCACAACTTAATGAGATAATGAACCTTTTAAAAGTTCTTTATCTTTATGGCTGTTGAGTTAAATTAATCTTTAATTCATCTGCTTTCCCTTTAATTTTTGATTTCCGGGTAATTTTTGATAAATGTATAAAAAACCCACCCCTTCCGGCGTCTGTAAAACCAGCTAATCATGTTTTAAATCAAGTAAATTCCTTTTTGGGCGGACACTACTGGTTTTAAAAGCTTGGCTTAGGGGAAACTAACTTAACGCATCAAGAAAAATTTTTCCCTATTTATCGGAAGCTTTAAATTAGATTATTACTTTTATTTAACCCTTCTCAATGTACGCATGTTTGGCCCGTTTTGATTCCATTCAAATTTAAAGCTCTTAAAATAAAAGTCGGATTTGCTTACGAGTTAATAAGGGACTTGAGTTGCAACTGATTTTAATTATTAAATTGAAATCTTCTAAACAAGATAACTCTAAAATTGGCACAAAGCATTCCCGCCCCCTATTCTGGTTTATTTCTCCCTACCACCAAAATAACAATTGAATTGTCTAATAAGTGCCTTATATCCTTTATATTGAAAAGTACCCTATCTGCATATGCTTTACTCTTATATAACCTAACCTTGAGTTTAGAATCTGAGTTAATAACACCGGTATAAAAAAGCATCTTTCTTTCCCATCAGTAAACCCGCTAATATAATAAGGAGTTAAATTCTGAAGTGTTTAGAATAATGTTAGTCTTACTAAGATATCGAATGTGTTCTGAGTAGTTCTTAAACATAGGCTATTTTTATCTCTCCATTTTGTCGAAGCCTCGGCTAGAATATAGGGGTATTTAATATCTCTTAATAGAATGTTTAGAAAACCAAGTTTCCCTGCCTTAGAGACCCTTACAATATTTAGATATATTGAGGAACCGTCTTCGCTCGTTTTTGCCTCTTTTTAACGATTAATGACTGATCGGATTTATAGATCCGTTGATGCCATTCCTTTGGACTAAGCCAAGAATCTTTATTGATAATACTATACTCTCAATTCATTAAGTAGACACTGCCAAAACATCTTTCGATAATAGCTTAGTATTATGCTTTAGGGGTTTCTCCCGGAGTTGTACACTATCATCCAGTGCTTTTCTATGGAAAAAGCCAAAAAAATACAAGGAAAAAAATCAAAGCTTCCAGATACTATAAATAATATCATCACCTGAATTTAATCCTTTTTGTTACAGGCGAGAGTGGGTTCACCTTAAATAACGGCATTTAAAGAAAGAACCCGATACTAGGGAAAATACTAGTGATTTATTTAGGTACATAGTAGGTACCATCTCTTAACAAAAAAAATAATCTTGCCCTGCAAAGCATCAGCAGCTTCTGATTTCATTGGGTGAAAAAGTACAAAAAATATCATTTTATGTTTTATACTAATTAATAATTTTTTTAAGGTGGCCAATTATACTCTGACACCCATACTATGAATTAGATTATTGGATAAGATACATACTTCAAGTTCTCTTCATAGTTAAACGTTGGTACCTAATTATTTTTAACCTTTATATAAACATAATAATTAAGATGTTTACTAGATCAATAAAGGAAATTTTCAGTTAAATAGTTAAGAAGTATAAATGTAGGATTTCTGTCAGAATGGGGCATTAGAATACACACTTTTTGGCTAGCCTCTTTTGAAAATAGGATAATTTTCTGCCTTATAATTAGAATTACATTTAAAAAAATCCTGCAATTGTGTCATGAAAATTAGACTCCTTTGAAATTATGTCTTTTAGTTTGTGGCTGTTGGGTTGGTTAGGTTGACATATACATGCCCCTTAGCTAAGCAAAGGTAGGGAAATTAATTATATATAGAAAATACACATTGGTATCTTCCTAGGAGAATCATCTCTTGCGCAACAGATTTGGTAGAAGAATGTCCCGTCAGATGATTAAAAAATCCCCCGGCTAGTCGTCATTAGTAGTCTAAACGTATTTTTGTATTCTAAATGGGATGCGTAAGCTTCTTAATAACAGGCAATTTTAGTCTCGCGCATTTCTTAAAGGTTATTTAAAGCTATATGTAATTGGCATAATCTTCAGGGTACAAAATTTACCTTGATAAAATTAATAATAATTATTACTCTCCTGATTAACTTATCACTAGGTATCACAGAAATCCCATCTTTTTGCTTCATTATATAATACCGAATTAGACTATGTTGGAATTCTTCACTACATCTGGGTTTTTATCATTTTAGAGGCTACCTTCGCATTAGTTACAAAAAACTAAATTTTAAGTGATCACTTTTTTAGGATTCATTACCATCAACCTCTATTTAGCCGGCAAGATAATACCCTAATGGTTATTACATGTCAATATGTATTTATTTTCTTAGTGTGAATATGTTAAAAGATTCTCTCCATTTTAAGGTACTTATAGTATTAAAAATTAAAATGGGAGATATCTACTTGCCTAATATTTTTCACAATGGTACTTAAGTATGTTACGAATTAAATAATACTATATTTATGTTGGGCCTATGATTTAATTAATAGTTGAATAACGTATAATCCTGTAAAGCCATAAGTCACTGAAGAACCCTGGAAATAATTTATCGGTCTCCAGTTTTCCTGCTGATCGCTCCTTAAAGGTTTTTCCAGCAAGTTTGTGCTTATAATTTAATCAAGCACGGAGATATATCACTCTGAGATTATATCTCCATAAAATCATAATGTCAATAGATGCAATTCTGTAGAATAAAAGCTATGAGAGAAGACATAAACAATTATTTAAAAAGATCATAGAGAATGCAGCAATTATTGTTAACAGCATATAAAGTTTGCTGATATTAGAATGGCCCGAAGGGGAAGGTAAAACTAAAAGAAAAGATTATCTTGAAAATTAGCCTTCGGACCAAATATTCATTAACATAATAATAAAAAATCAACATTTTTGGAGTCATGAGAATTCTCTTGTTTAAAAGGCCATCTAAGAGGAATCCGAACACATCTATTAATACCGATAATCTTAACAGTAATCCGATTTACCGTTAAACTATAAGAAGCTTGTATTTGCTCAAATTAATATTCTTTTAACTTTTTACCTTACGCTTGCCATAAGTGAAAAAGTCCAAGAAGCAGTGCGGTGTGCTTTATGCTTTTATTTTTCTAGTTGCCTTCAAGGACTTAGCCCTAGTAAAATTATGTTTTCTCATCTTTAAATCACGCTACGCTTCGTGTAAGCACATCACCTGAAAAGGAAATGGCACCGCTGTCTAGCACACAAGGCGTTTAAACGAAGCAGAGGCTTGATAGTCCCTAAATGCTCACTATTCTATTTTAAGTAAATATTAGTGGGCTTTCACAGGATACAGTAGAAACAAGGAAATAGATAAGTCCCAGGCTTATGCTTCGCTTAGAAAAAACAAATGATAAGCTTGCGCTATTTTACACAAGCAGCCGGAAGGCTCCCTTAAATCTGTCAGGTATAGTATATAAAGGTTTACAAAATACAAAAGTAGTGTATAAGATTCTAAGTAGGCTGACTTATTTATTATTTGTTTGAGAAGCAAGGCTTGCTTTAGCTTGGCAAGCAAGAAAAAAAATTACAGGAAGCAATAAAAAACTACAGCTGTACTGTGGTTTTAACCTCCTGGAGTGTTAGTAATCTTAATTTGTGCTTTTTGGGCTGTTGGTTCGGTGTAAACCATTAACAATAACTCAGAATGACACTGTCCTTAATGCCTGCTAAATATTTATCTTTGTTTTTAGAGGTGCTCATAATCCCTAGACGTTGTGCTCTAAAGACTATAAGAAAATTATACTAGAACTCAGAAGCCTTATCAATAAAGCTATTCCTTAAAATCTGAAATTGTAATTAAATCTCATTACTAGACGTGTAAGCGGAAAAAAGGTCATCGAACACCCTAAAGTTCTAAAAGATACCATTTAGCAAATGCTTTACACTTACCTATGCACTTTTCCTCTTA
>JACYFI010001422.1:0-11067 GCA_020975735.1 Ophiocordyceps xuefengensis | reverse complement strand
GATTTATTCTTATAACATTGTTACAACCCAATTAGTAGAAGGTAAAGGCTAGCTAGTAGATAATCCTTGATTAAACAGAGGTTCTTATAAAGATATACAACCAACCCTCCTCTTAAAACGCGTGTTACAGTAGGGTTTTAGAATCGTATGATTAACAAGCCCCACGCTAAAACCTCAACGAATTTGTAAGTTACCCTTTAAAAAGAAAAAATAATATAGACTTAGCTTGTAATTCGTCCTTGTTTCTAGAAAACAAAAAAAATACGCCAAGTTAGCAAGCTTTCACTTTAAAGTTGGAATTTTATAATCTTGCCAGATAATGAATGCAGGTTTAGGTACATATGCTTGTATTAGATAAAGTAATTTTTAAGTTCTCCATTAGCTCCGATGGCAGACGTATAAACTTTCTAATATTACGATCCCCTTAGTTGATTCTGAGATGAGGCTAGCGCCCCTTGGTGCCGTGCAGCAAAAGCTATGGAAAGTACTGCTATGCTATAGGCTAGCTTGCGTACCCTTGTATTTTGTAATTGGGCGAGCAAGGCCCGCGCCTACTAAATAATAATATAGTGCTATTCTAATTTTTAAAATATTATTGGGCTTTTTGCGGGTTGGCTCGCATACCCTATTCAACAAGACAGCTCAATGCCAACACCCTGCCCCTGAAATACTTTATCTAAAAGTTTATAATGGCCAAGCCTAAAGTATAAAATTATAGCTAGCACATGTAAGTTTTTTATACTGTTTTTAGTGCTTACTATGGTATTGGGCAATAGATAATGCCAGAGACATATTTCTTTTTATGGAGGCCCATCACACAGAAGTTGGCCTCGTAAATTTTTTACTTGAATTAGTCGATGGCTATTAGTTAACTTTATATAAAAAATTACTTTCTCCCCACACCTCACCACTGAAAATGAAATTTACCTCAACTAATTATTCACAATTATTGACAATTTATAGTGTTAATGGATGCCAGCCGTTTACTGGAAAGGGCCATATGTACTTAGCTAAAGAAAAAACTAGGGCCTTTAGCTAGCAAAAGAGATTAGTCTAATGCTGTTGGTCAAAAATAATTAGACCCTTTTTTAATATCTTTATCATACTCTAGTATAACAAAGCTTATTTAAAGCTATTATATTAAAAAGCCCCTTGTGGGTTTGCGGCGAAAGCTATCCTTTAAATGGTAAAATTATAAATGGTATGTAAGAGATCTTTAATTTTAAGTTACTGATTTCTTAATACCATTTTTAAAGGGGTTTTAAGGGGGGGGAGGTAAAAACTGGTCATATAATATATGTTTACTTTTAAAAAAAATAACCCCTAATTTTTTTGATGCGGTGATCAGAGCCAAGAAAAAAGTTGGCTAGTATTCCTTAGGCCCCTGGGGTCAGAGGGACCTTCGTGAGATTTAAAAAGCCAAATCTTAATGTAAAATTTGCAACATAGATTGTCTGGTTTAAGATTCTTCTCTACAAAAAAAAAGTACAAACTATCGGTTGAGATAAATTCGGAATTTTTTTTCGTTAGAAATATTGGCATTCTAAATATGCAGACAAGAAGATAAAATTCCCACGCTTTTGCGCAAGAATATTACCCCTTTAATTCAATACTATATTTAAAAGTAATCTAAATGGATTTATTCAAAATTTATGTTTATTTATAGAAATTACTAAACTTTAGAAACTAGAGGACCATAAAATTTGTTCCGTGCCCTCTAAAGGTTATAATATTTATCTCCAGCGTAATAATGTTAAATGCGACAACAAGTACTTAGGGTATGACAATCAGTGTATTAATCGATAATCTATATTTACTTACGTTGAGCTAGAGAAACTTTAAAATGTTTATTTAAATAACAAACGAGCTTCGACTCCTTAAAAGAATTACTATGTTTTTAACTAAATTAAATAGAATTCTTTATTGAACTTTAGAAAGACTGTAAGCGATGTAGGTTAGATTTAGAATCGTATCTAATTAGCTAAAAAGTATGTATTATATAAACTCAGTAAGGATAGTGGTACTCTAGTTAAAAGAATATTCACAATCTAAGGTAAATAGCTAAATTTAAAATAAAACACAAATAATAACTAATCATCTAAGATGGATGAATTAAAAGAGGTAATTAATGGGTAATATATATTTAGTTATCGAATTAAGACTTTTTGAAATAGGAAAAATTAAGGAAAGATATTCTTCATTAAGAAAATGTTTAATAATCGGTTAAGTATTGAAAATTCTTATCAATGCCTTCCAACTCTTACGTTTACTTACAGAAATCCTTATTAATAGACAATACCAAAATTTGCTAACTATTTAATGTACGAATTACTGACCCTTATTGATAAATACTTGGAGTATGAGCTTACTAATAGATGTAAAGGTGGAAAAATTGGTAATAATATTTAAATGCCAAGAATTAACGCAAACGTAGCCTTGCGCCCTGCGCTAAGAAAAAGAAAACAATATTTTAATAATAGCCACGGCCGAAGCACCAGCAGTTATAAAATATAATTGTTTAATATAAAAAATGTTAATTATAAATTAAATTTATAACTAATAGATAAACCCGTATTATGCTTTAGTGAGAAGCACCTACAAGAATTATAAAAAAGGTACTAAACAATTTAGTAAAATTATTTAGGGGCAAACGCATTTTACCCTTAAAGAAGACGTATAAAGATAATTTTTTTCCGCCACGCACATAAAAAAGTATAAGTAAGGTGGGTAAGATACTTTACTCGGTCTCTTAAGCAGAAGTGAACCTTTTGCAACTCAAAACAAACTTGCGGGAGAGCCCGCCTTAAAGCTATTTGAAACTAATGTATCAGAGATACTTTAAATACATAGCCTCAGGTTAATGACTGCGATTAAAGTAAAATTCGAAAAAAGGAGATGCACGGAAGGATATGAGAGTATCCCCGAGCATAGTGCCCTAGTTTAGGGTAATGCGTTCATCGACCAAATGGTATGGGTGTTCAAGAGGCGGTTACTTCGGCTTATGCTACCCCTTGCTTTAATGTTAAATAATAGTCAGACCCTACTTGAAAAGTACAGTGGGTATAAAATTTTAACCTGTTAAATGGATTAGTTTGGTATTTAAAAATATTTACAAGCTATTTAGGGAGAAAAGTCCCTAGATCTTTTCCCTGGTGGTGTATTGCGCGCGTGCGTAGGTAGGCCTCCTGACTAAAGGGTAAAAAGGAAGAATGCGGTATTAATGGTTTATACTAGGCATTTCGCAGATTTCTTTAAAATTTCAATTTAAAAAGAGTATGTTGCAACTACACCAAGCTACCATTTAATTTTATTTTTTTTAGACTCCATGTAGTCACCATTAATATTCGCTTTAATTAGGGTTACGTTGTTATACCCATATGGGGCTGGATTTCTTTTAGTGATAGTGGCAATTTAGGTATACTAATTTTTATGTAAGCTTTGGTTTCAATCCTTATCTCCAGCGGTATATTATTAGCGGGATGAAGTGCTAATAGTAAAAATGCTTTTCTTTTAGGGTCTTAAAAGCGTACAGCCCAATTTAATTAGCTATGAATTAGTTTTTATAGTTCCAAGTTATATCAACATATATGGATAACATTATGTTAAAGATTAAAATCACACGTACAGTTCCAAAAAAAATTGGTAATGATTAGCGTTACCTTTATTTTCGGTAACTAATAATATTCTTTATTGGTGTCTTAGGCAGAGACCACAGAACGCCTCCTTCGAATTTAGCGGAGGCTATTTAAGGTTTGGCTCATAAAGATTCAAAATTGCTTGGATGTCCTTTATTAAAGAAAATAGCAGGGAAAGTAACTTTAATAGTTAAAATTTGCACACGAGACTATTAGGGGCGATCGTTAAACTTACTCAATATTAAACAAAGTGTAGTCCAGACTTAATGTGAGGTTATAAGATTAAATACGACATCTAATTTTACAATCTACCTTACAGACTCCTATTTCTTATTATAAGAGTCGGAAAGGCTATAAGACGTAATGAATAATCTTTGGTCTTTCGGGGCATTACTACTATTTTTTTTTTTCCTGCGTGCCTCGACCAAGTAGCCGCAAAAAAAAATTATCAGCATAAAGATACACCTAATACTAAGAGGGGTTTTTAATTCATTTAATCAGCAGCAATTGAGCTTTATTAAATAAAATACCCCGGAGCATCTAAGTCTATTGCCATTGTAATATAACAAAAAATTATATGAAAACTTGTATAGGTTCATATAAAATAATATTAAAAAAGGCCAAAGGAGGTTATTTATTTTATCACTACTAAATGGTAAACAATACATAGGTAGGCAAAAGGGATTTATCATTCATGATGAACATTTAAATTGATAAATTTTTAATTAAGAAAATTTTTGCATTTTTTTTTTCCTGCTTTAGCCATACCTTGGCTAGGTGGAAAAAACAGCCAAATATGTATAGTTTAGTACAGCATTTAGGGAAATATCCTAAGGGTTAATGTAAGGAGGCGGAAGCTCTTAAATAATTATATTAAATTTATAAAAGTATTATTAATTCTTAAACTCATTTAAAGTATAGATATATTTCGACTTTTTTTTCTTATTTTATTCCGCTATATGTTTGATAACAAAACTCCCGCTTCATTATCGGAGTAAAATTGTAAATAGATCTTTACCCCTTTTTGCTGCTCGGAAGTTTACTATTCTATCTTTGTAGGCAATTATTGTATACCATCCTATTCTCACCTTGTTTCCTACAAATTATTAAACCTCAATTAGGTGTTTTTGAGATCAGATTTGTGTTACGATAAAGATTTCTAAAAATCACCACCCCAAAGGTCCTATTAGAAGTAAAGGAACGGTGTTTATTCTTATTCAATACCTGTTGACAGTTTATAACAGTTATTAGAAGCCGAAGACTTTTTATTATAAAGACTTATGAGCCTTATAACATGAAATTATTTCTAATGCTGCGTGCCGACGCACGCACCACGCACCCAAAAGCTTAATTTTAAAGGAATTGGGGTTAGATACCAGTTTAGTTTATATATACAAGGGATTTACATACCGAAGTCAAAAAAGATTTAGCCACTAAATTATTAACCGAGCTAGAAATAAGTATAATATCCTAAATGGAAATTAGATACTTTTTTTTAAATTTTAGTGCCCTATTGTTCACATAGATTTAGGTTGATACAAACATAACTAAATGATACTAATTAAAGATTTAGTAAACCCCGGGGGTAAAGTAAAATCCCTTATATAGCAAAGGCGCGATTATGGACGCCCTAGGGCTAAATGAGTGAAAGCAAAGAATAAATAGCCTTTTAGGGTGTAGTGAATATATTAAGCAGATGCTACTTTAATTATAAAATTTAAAATAACAATGTTGAATTACTAAACATTTAAATAGCATCTAGGGATTCACAGTAGATGCGGCTAAGCTCTTAAATCTTTTATAAGCTTATATAAAGAATGGTTAACTAATTTAAACCTAAGAAAATTTAAGTGGGGCTACATGTAGTAGTCCACTGGGCCTTCGTAAACACAAATCCGATTGCACATATAAAACGACAAAAAAAAAATAAGAATGCCACCCACGGAATCTGGACATTAGTTAGCGGATTTTATGACCGGGGGGAATCACGCGCGCCTAGTTTTATTCGTTTTCCTTTTTTTTCGCCGAAATACCGCTAGATTGTATTAATTGTGTATAATATAATTTAGGTATTTTATTACCTTAGTTGGTTATTTAATACAAATCGGATTTTAGTTTATATAAATTGCTTCAATTAAAGTTGTTATACATGCACTATTTATTTGAATATAGGAATGAACTCAACTATCTACAGAAGTCATTTTAAATACGAACAAGTCAATTTTTTAACACTGTTCTAATTGTAGGAAAGGGTCTTTTTGTCAAATTTATAATTTAGGTATAAAAAAGCACAATATTGGGGTTTTTTTATTTATTTGGATCACGGTGCGCCTCTTTTCTCTAGAATTTAGATTCGACCAGTTGTGTCCTTGCGCTGGTTGAACTGTCTTACTGCTGTATTTATCTTGCCATTTATCTGTATTAAAATACCTTCTTTATTTATATATCGGGTTTGGGGGTATATGTTTTATTATAATATAAATCTTAGTTTAATATCATACGTCCTATTGAAATAGATACTACCGTAAAAAAGGTATGCAGTAATTGATGACATAAAAATTTATATATGAGCTTGCTTAATTTCGATAAAGGGCTGGCTCCATTCGTTATTGTAAGCAATTAGGCAAATTAGAATCCCCGGCGTAGTAGCCCACCGTCTACTAAAAATCATCACTAAATAAACTATTAGACCTATTGGTAAGAATTTCACCTATATATTTAAAGATTATTATCAAGGAAGTTTAGGATGCCTGATGCTCTGACTCTTAAAAAAATAAAGGCTCTGCCCTTAATCCTCAGAGGCACAAGGCACGGCCCTCCCCTGTGGCTGACTAAAACGAAGCCTAGCTTATAAGGGTGAGGAGTGCTTCATGCTTTATTTTTCTTATGTGCTTTTGCAAGGCTTTAGCTAGAAACATATTTTTTTCCGCAACATAAAATCTTTGGCTCGCTATTTTAGCTTGCAGCGAGCCGCCGCTACGTGCGCCTTCGCCCCAAGCCTGAAGGAAGCAAGAAAAAATCCAATGCAAGAATTCATACATGAAATGCATGTTTCCATGGTCTCTAAGGTTTAGGCCAGTAAGCTAAAAGCTCAAAAAATCTAAAGTTTCCCAAGATGAATATTTTGTACAATTGTATATTTATATTTTTTAGAATTGACGTACCCTGTTTAATAGGTGCAAAATTATAATATCCTATATAACCTCCGTACTATGTGGGTAAAAAAAAAATTTTGACATTACTTAGGCTCCCCCTCACTAAAAAATAAAATAGTACTTTCATAAACGTGTAAAAACTTCGTGTATACTCAATTATTTTTCAATGAGTATTTAATAAATAGTACTAAATTCACAATTTCAGATGTCACATAGAACTTTAGAGGATATTCCAAGTATGTTGATTTTATTAAGGTAGCTAATGGTATACGGTATACTTTATGTTATTAACTACAAATAATAATACCTGGTAGGCGTTTATTATCAAAATTGAGATTCTATAAAGAAAAATAAAAATTTATTTAGTAAATATAACTGCTATTTTAGAAACGGTTGATTTATTAGCACGTTTTAGTGACATTAGATATAATGTTATTCGATAATATTCGTTGAAGTATCACTTACCTCCTTTATTTAGATATATAGGTAGGGTTATTTGGTCTGGATACTATAAAACGAAGTGCTAGTTTCCTATTTTTATTTTTTATATACATTATGAGGCTTCAATTAATTTCTTATTATTTTTCTATATTAATATATCGTCTACTTTGGTTGTAAGTACTGAAATATGTGATACTTATTTAAAAATTAAAGTTTAGATAAAAACAACAAATCATTTTGATTGTTAGGGGGGTATTTTTATAGCGTTTTCGCTGTTAAAAACTCCGGTTTATGGGCTGAATCAATGCTGTACAAGGACACCGGGAGGTCACCGACCTTGAGGGAGATTAGTTTAGCCGGGGTTGTCCCTTAAAGTTAAGTCAATTATGTGTCATTTCAGGGAGCGTAATCTTTACCTATCTTCCCTAAAGTTACATTAGATTATACTTTTAGAATTAATGTTATAGGGACCATAACGTTCTTTATGCGTTATTTTTAGTATATTAGCACCGAACATATATTAAAAGTTAATTGACATATTCTTCATTGGCTCACTTTTGCTTTTCATATACTAAATAGTGTCTTTATAGGAACACCCATTCAAGGTCCTAAAGAGTCTATTATTTAGGTTTAAGCACACGGATTTGTAATTCAATTGAGTCTTTATGTTTTGCGCAGGGGGAGTTGTTTAAATACGATTAGACTGGAACTAGATCTATTCTTCTAAGAGGTTTAGCTCAGATTAATGCCTATATTTGTCCCCTATATGTTTTTCTTTCTTTGTTTAGAGTGATTGTGGTACACCTTTAAGCCTTTCCAATTTCCTTAGGCGGGAATTCTTATCTTTTATCAGGTATTCACTGGAAAGATCGACAAATTAAACTGGGATTCCATTGCTTGTCATCTATTGTTTATCAGCAGCCGATTTCAAATTTGTATCATGTCTAATCGGTATCACTTTTCGGGAGGTCATTTACTAGATTTCCATTAAGAGACATAATCGTTTAATCTGGATGTAACAATGAAAGAGAATTATCGGAATACTTAGTTGGTTAGTTTTCGCTTCTTTACAGTAAAATATTAGGTATATATCCCGTTAGTGAAATTAACGTATTACCATTATTCTCCTGTACTACAATATGTCTTTTTAGCCTAATAATCTCTCTAATGAGATATTACATTTAGATATCCATAGGTTTAACGTTATTATAAAATACCCTAAGGAACGGGAAATTATTCTTTTTCCTTGTAATAACAGGGAGCAACCACTAAAATTATAAATACTTTAAAGTGCAACAATGAAAAAGTTTAATGTAAAAAAACGAATTAAGTGGACATAAACTATACCCTAAATTCTTACTGCTTCTATATTTTTACTACTTTATTAAAGCTAAAACCATTAGGTGTTTATTACATTAAAATATTTAGGTTTTATGTCCCTATTGGACATTGGACCATTGGTGAGTAACCTTCTGGTGTTTCGGCTATCTTTGGTGGCGTGCCTCATTGAGCCTAAAATTTTGGTAAGAGGGAATAATTCAGAGACAGGGTGGGTTTTGATAAGCTGATTTAAAATAACAATCACAACGGGGGTATAGTATATCTAAATGACCCATAACCATATGACAAAAGGTAAGTACAATGAAATGGCACAATCATCTTCAATTCACTCAAGGTAATTTCATCTCCATGCTATAATCCTGAACCATTTATACTCACAAATTTACCTAATCCCTACGCAAGCAAGGTAATGCTCTTCATCCTCCTAGCCACAAACCCATCTAACCCCAGACTATAAGGTCACACCTTCCTTAATACCCCCGAGAGCCTGTGGTAGTTATCAACTTACCCACCTAGAGAACTATACCTTGATAACGTTTAGTTTACCCACATTCCATATGAATTTATACCATAATATACGCTTCATAAAAATAGATAAATCGATTGTTAATACCTTCACGTACATATTAAGAGAAATAAAATAATGGATTCAGGGTGTTGAATTCGGTAGAAGGGGCATTTGGTGGCGCAAGCTCTTAATGATGAGGGATCGCACAAATTTTATCTGTTACACTAAATGCTGCCAACTCCTCATATTATAAGTACTTTTGCTACATCACAACTTGATGGGTTGACTATGTGGCCATACGTACTGGAATAAGAAAATGGGTAGGGTTTTCTATGGGTTTAAGACGCAGGGTGCTTTGCAGCGCAAAGGACAAAGCTTCTGTAATTGATTAGTTAGGATTAAAAAGAAAAAATTCAGAGGAATACTGTCTTTGAATTGGTAGCCTATTTCAAACTCAAGAGAAGATTTAATTTCATGGTGAAGAAGATTAGTATGTACCGGTAATACACAATTGCATTTTTGTTAGGTTGCTTTGCCGGAATACTTGCTTTAGGTTTTAGTTTTTCTTTTTTTCTTTCTGTTGGTTGGTTGGGTAACATACTCGAATGCACCCCTTAGGAATTGGATACTACTAATTTTTCCTGCAAGACTAGTCCCTCTATTTTGTAGACATTGGGCGTTAGGCTTCACCTAAAAAGGGACTATCCTTGCTTACCAATCCCCATGCAAATTCTTGCACCCTGCTGCAGTAAACTAAAGCCAAGGTGGGTTTCAATGCCAAGATAAGGCATAAAACAACTGCAGGCCCCTTCTATTAAGTATAACATATTTAATTTAAAAACGTAAACTATATAAACTTAAACCTACAAAGAATGGTTTTATTTTACTCCCATGTAATGTGCTTTAAAGTTTTGTTTACGATTTACCAATAAAATTACGTATTATATAATCCCATTTTTTTTAATAAATCTAGCCACGATTACAACCTTTTTATTTGGAATATGAAATGAAATAGGTATTTTGCCTGTGTGCTGTAATAGTAATTGTTCTATACATATATCTAAATATATACAACCAAGAATATACGTCTAGTTTCTTATTCCCACGTATTGTTTTTTAAATAAAATCATAAATATAAATATAAACATTTTATTTATTATAAATATCTATAAAGTAAAATTAGTTATTTTAAAGCCTAATTACTTAGGAGTAGTAAAAATATACTACTTATGTTCATACATTATTTAAGAAATAATAAGTGCCCTTAAGATTCAATTTTGAAGTTAAGAGTTATTTAAAATTAGAATAGTTTTTTCAGGTGGTAACTTACCATTTTATTTTTTCGCAAATATGGGATCTTTACTTAATTATATCGGGGGATTAAATAAATAAATCAAATCTTAAGGCTTGGGTTTCCAATAACTATATTAAATTAGAATAACAATTGGATCTATAACCACCGAAATTCTTCTATCGTAACAATAACCATATAGTTACAAACAATAAACTGCAAAAATGGACAAATTTATTTTCACCCTTTTCATTCATAAACTTTATTGTATTTATATTAATACATTAATTTTTAATTCGGACATTGGGTGCCTTAACAGTTTTGCATCTACAGGTCATTTTACTTAACATTTGCTCTTAGTTTTTTACCAATAAGTATTAGGGGCAACAATTTAGGTTTCCAATAAACTGGGTTTAACAAAATTCTTTTTTCGTTATAGGCTTACCGGCCAGGGTGCCCCTATCTAGGTCTTGACGTCTTTGATTAGTTTTATATGAAATTTCTCAGTTATTATCTTGCAAGGGTTGTAATCGTTTAGTTTAAGATTAGGCGTCTACAATAGTTCCAGGAAACAGTTTGAGTATTTTATAGTGGCTTTTTGTTTACAAATATTAATTGTCTTCAGGTCTGATTTTATTTTTAATTATATGTTTGAATACCATTAACTTTTTATAATACTTTCTCCGGGTTTTAGAA
>JACYFI010001420.1:0-13136 GCA_020975735.1 Ophiocordyceps xuefengensis | reverse complement strand
TTTTTGGAAAGTTGTTTTGTAGATTCAAAAACTCATCTTTTTTTTTGTGCCTACTTCTACATTTTCTGCGTGCTGACGAAAGTATGCCGCCACAAAAAAATACGAGCTAATCTGGGAACATATGTTAATAAAGGTTTAGTTTTTAATACGCATAGCAATGAGCTTGCGCTTCAGCACACACTAAAATATCTTTATAAGTTTCGTATAAGAAAGTTCAAAAAAATTAATATATCTCGTTAGTCTAATTAGGTAAGACATAATTTTTGGTGTTCTCAGTATTTCGGTGTTCGGAATCACCATCCGAGATAAAAATTTTTGGGGGGGCTAAATGCGAGCTACGGCCTATTTTAGACAAGTGTTCTAGACACTTTCCATCTAATGCAGTATAGTTGTTCTATCACCTTTGAAATAAAAATGACGAGGAGGCGGCTCATTTAGAATAAATAAATATTACAATTGAAGGGGGCTTCCGCCCAACATAAATAAAATAACCCTGTTGTATACTACTTAAGAAACGTAAGAAAAGTAAATGCTAAAATTTTTATTATAAAAGAGCAAATTGCCCTTTCCTGGGCGAGCCTACCCTGAACAAATAAGAGGATGAATATTGTAATATAAATATATGGCTAGCTTCATACCAAGGATTAGCAAGGCCTAAAGCTCGCCTAAATATTAACATATTAAAGATAGCTAAGTTGCCAATTTGGGTTTTTAAACATTCAACGCGATAACTTTATTTAAAATTTAAGAATCGTAAATTCAGCCAAGCTCTTAATAATTCAAATAAAGCTGAAGGTTAAGTTTCTTCATCCCTAATGCGGAGCAATAGCTGGAGCAAAAGAAATTACCATTTTATTTAAGCAACCAGCTTTTTTGAACAGTTAATGTAAATAACGAATTAAATATAAAAGATACCTTAAAATGCAGGAAAGGAGGATAAGATTGTTGAACACTCTTAGTTAATTACTTGTAAGAATAGAAATATATTATTTAAAGGAAGCTTGCCGGCCCCGAACCAATTTTTTTGTGGCTGGTTTACAGTAGCTTTTATTTTTTCTAGCTGTCTTAGAGGCGTAGGGCTTAGCTCACCCACCCTGCATCTCTTCTGGTGAAAACTAAGTGCCAAAAAATATTAAGAATCACGGTATTAAATATACTTATTTATCTATTTTTTAAGTAAAATTATTATACCGAAAATCATGAGATTATAGGGTGTTGAGATAAAATGAATTTTTATTATAAAGGTAATTGTAGCTCAGCGTGGGCCATACTTTGTGGTGTAGTTGCGTCCCTGGTTTCGAAACCAGGTTTTTACCCTAGGTTTACTTTTTATAATTAATTAAAATATTTAAAATATGAAAATAGTAATTTTTAAATTATAGATTAAATCTCCAAATTAAGTTACCCTGGGATTCCGTCTTGTTTTTTAATTATTATAAAAAAAACACCAGGGGTATGGTATGTCTGAAAGGTTTTGTTTTATATAGGGGGATTGTTAAAAGGCAGATCACCTTATTGTAAGATTTTGAAATGTAAAGCATGTTTTGGTCTCATTATGAAGAAGATCAAGATGTGCTTTCATCAAATTAAATCTTTCTTTTATATGTTAGGTTATATTAATACTAATGCATAGTAGTTTAGAAATAAAGTCCAAATAACGTTAAGAATATAATTAACGGTTGGTTTGGTTGGTGCTAACAATACATAGGAACATTTAGTTATCCCCTTTTTTGAGAGAAAAACAAAATCTATTTTCCTTGCTTGGTTTACTGGACTGGCTGTGCTAGCTGGTGGCTGGCAAAGCAGCAGTAGCATTTTTTTTCCTTGCAGTATCGCCACCTGTAATAGGTTTAAAACAACCCATGAAAGTTGAAATAAAATTACGCGAGCTTTTAGCTTTGCTCAGCTGCTAGCCCTAAAAACTTCTTTAAATTAAAAAGGGCTTTAACCTAACAATTATGTCCTCTGTTTATCTCCGGTTGAAAAAGAACCTAGAAGTTTTACCTATATCAGGACATAATAGATACAGGGGTTTCGCCTGGGTTTTACATGTTGACCCCTGCACCACCCCCACAGGAAGATGGATCAAGAAAGTAAGGTTCTTTTTTTTGTTAAGATATACATAAGAACAAGAATAAAAAATTAGTGTAGGTAACAGTATAAGAGATAACACTGCTTAAGGTGTAATGTTATTCAAACGTTATTTATACGTGTTTGGGCTAGGCCCTGTTTATTTATGTTTAACAAAAGAATCAAATATTGCCAAGGCTTCTATATAAAAATCTATAGATTGAATATTAAGAAGGATACGCCATTATGTTCCCAGGCCTAAGCTACGCTTGCATATAAAGGTGAAAATCTGCTTAAAAGGCTTCGTGTAGATTTACCTATATTATAATTGTCTTCAGGCCGAAACCGGTCATATCATAAAATAATATTTTTTTTTTTTATATGACTATTTAAGAAAACCAGCCTATACATTTCCAAGCTCCTGGGTTAGTTTAAAGGTAAAACCTCTTAATCCCTTCTACGTTGGTAATAGGGGAAGTCGGTTCCCTATCTCCAGCTTACCTTTACCTGGGAGTTAGGTTGAATTAATAATATTTTTTTACGAGGAGCGCTTTCAAGAGACCTTTTCCTTTCACACATAGTTGGATCAGATTGAATACATGACGATAAATATATATATTTTCTGTTAAGTCTTAGGATGAAAAATAAGATAGCTGGTACTTCGAATCTGAATGTTTTCTGTCCTTTTAGCAGCACTCCCAAATTCTAGTGTTTTGACCTATCCGCATTATTTATTCAGGTTTTCAATTCTGAAGGGGTTTGACACTATTTTTTTTGAAACCATATGGAATAAAAAATATCATTATCTTATTCTCTTTTGCTTCTAACCGCCGTTTTCATCTTAAGACCGTGATATATCTATTTTTTAATTTTTATATGAATAGCTAAATTGTATTGTTAAATTTATTGTATCTTACAATATCTTTCCTCTTTAATATACTATTACTAAGGGTTTGTAGGTATACATGAGGGGTTTATTACTTAAGTTAACACAACATTAATAGAATATTTCAATAATTATATTTTAATAAGTCTATCATTAATATTTGACTTTCAACTCAGGTTTAACCCTAGAAAGGTTATATCTTCTGAATATTCATCTCAAAAAAACCTTGTTATTTGACAAACGTTTGTTTTATTTATAATACAAAAAATAATTAATAAAATGGGATCAACATCTAAAACAATAATAGAATACCCTTTTAATATTATTATTTGTAAGAACAGGGCACAATATTTTGATGTCTACCTATGATTAGTTTCTATATTTTTTAGGTTATTGAATTGAAAATTTATGGATTCATATATATTCAAGTACTTATATATAAAATTCAGGAATGTATCCGACTCAGGGGGTTATAATACTGTTTTATGGGTGTTAAGTTCACTTGCTTTATGGTAGGCGCCGTTTGCTAAATTATTATTTATGAGTCTGAACGGACTTAGTTATATCCAATACACTAACTCCGGCAACAGTGTAGGATGAGGGATAGACGGGACATTTAACTTAGCATCTCTGTAAAAGGTTGGGGAATGGTGAATCTAAAAGTCTTGGACCCAATCGGGCCAAGGAGCCGTCTATGGTAAAGCTTAAACTCTTGAAACCTATTTAGTCGGGTTCCTCTACAAAGAGGGTCATATCTAGTCAGGAAATAGGCATATGTGCATTGTGTATGGATCTTGGATACAAGAAGCGTACAAATGGATCCGACAGCATCAGGGTAACAATAAGTACAATAACGTAAAGAGTGGGGGAACTTGTTTAAGGACGAATTAAAGAAAAATATAATTGGAATCTTTACGGTTTACCGCTCAGTCCTAAGGGGACCATGGTAACAGAGAGTCATAGTACCATCTATGGGAAGGACTCCAGGATTTTACTCTGTACTCCACACTGAATCGCTGGGAAGTTTCCCCAGTACCGATTTCAACTGACGGTTTTGGTTGAACTACAGAAGATTTATGAACCTTTGTAGAAAATAACAAACTCTTTTTTTGTTGTGAAAGAATAAATTATACAGAATTATTATAGTGATAAAGAATTATGTATTAGCAAGCTTATCCAAAATTACATAGATAAGGCCAGCACGAATTACTCCGGGCTTTAATACCTCCTACGTTGGAAAGGATTGTCAGAAAAGTTATAGATGAATATTATCAAAGCTTTAAAAGATGGTACTTTCCCCAAATTCCAACCCCCGGTAGAAGAAGAAATATATACTAAAAGCAAACGGAGGGAAAACGACCAGTGCTGATTAGCCCCCTTCCTAGAAGCCAAACTAAGTACAGGTAATGGTTATATAGATGATATTCAAGGAAGCTAATTTTATGAACCAAAACTTTCACAAAACAGTCATGGTGTTTAGGCCCTAAACAGAAGCTGCCAACACCGCATTAAAATGGTTAGAGAGAAATTATTATGGCCCAAATGCATTTATAGAAGAGAACATTACTATATGTCTTTGACGAAATCAGGATCATAACAAAACTGATGGATGCCTTGAACGAAAAATTTAAGACCCAAGATCTTTTGGATTTTAAATTTCGTAAAGCCGTTGAAAGTCGGGGTTACTGGAACTTCATAAACTTACTCTCACTCACGTTAGCAGGAACACCTCAAAGGGTTCAATAAAATAAGCCCCCCAATTAGGCAATATTCTGTCTCGATAAACTCGGACGTTTTTATCGTGAACCTAAAAAGAAGATTCGACGTGGGAATCAAAAGCACTATTAACCATCTAAATCCGATTTGTCCCTAAAAGGAAACGAGGTCCAAACTCGAAGGAGAATTTAAATTTAAGTACAAGTTTTACGACTTAATCCCGTCTCAAAGTTAGGGATATCGGACCCCTAATTTAGGAAGATGGAATACATTTAGATTAATGCAGATGACTGTATTATAGGGTACTAGAGGATTCAAAGATAGAACTGATCGAATCTTAGAGTCAAATATTAAAGGTGTCTTGAGGACGAGTTTAGGGTTAGAGCTTTCCGCAGCTAAGACCCAAAATACCAACGGGCTACTCTAGGAACACCTGAATCACTATCGGTTAATAGGTCAAAAAAAGAAGGTGAACATGAGACCTGTCTAAGAGAAAGGAAATGGTTTTGAGGGGCTAGAAAATTATTAAAGATATGAGACTTTACCCCGGACAACAAGGTCACAAAAAATTGATAACAAAATGGTTCTTTAAAAAAAAAGGTAGACCAAACCCAAATTATCCTGAGATGCGAAGAATCTTAAAAGATGCCTATTATTTCGACTCATACAATTCAGTCCTATTAGAGGTAAATTACAATACATATCGGTTTCGCAAGATAGATTTTAAAGCATATCCAGCAAACAAGTACACTATATGAAACTGAAAGAATCTTGTGCAGACTGTCTTAGCCAGCCAAATTCAAAGTGGAATCAAAGCTAAAATATTTGACACTGTATGGTAAAATCTCAAAGGGGAAGATTCAAACATTGGTTCGTAAAAACTTATACTAGCGGAAATACACTGCGTCTTTTCAATATAAAGTGGATGTATTATTTAAATATTTCAATGCCCGAAGTATCTATCGGCCAAGAAGTTCTTTGGAAGGTATACTGTGTTTCTATGTTGACTCCGACCACAGAGTGGAGAGCACACGGTCGTTATGATTGAAGGACCTTAACTGCCCTAAAAGCTACAGAAAGTAGATAAATATTTGGCTCGAAAAGATATCGTAAGCAAATCCATTATGTAGAGGTGCCCACCATTGAACATCATAGTCATTAAAACATCCCACAACCTGAATACAAAAAAATCTAAAGGGCCAATCTGGAGAGCGTATGATGGGAAACCTATCACCGTACGGTTCGGGAAAGGCGGAGTGATTCGGTTAATAGAGGTTACTGTTTCCAGTTATTTATTAGGGACCAGGTTTTTATATGCACGAAATTCTAGGAAAGTAACTAGTCGTAGATAAATTTTATATATTATACTAGTTAATAAAGTGATTAAGCATACGAGATTTATGATATAAAACCTGACTATATTAATATCTCTTTAGTTATATTTTAACTATGGAGTTCTTAGTTTTAAAGAAAGTGCAGACCATATTCTTTTTTTGATCTCCGCTAAAAAATGGAGATTTGGGAATCCTATCCATAATCAAACGGTTTCGGAGGTAAATTATCAAATTCCCGGGAAAACCACTAAAGTTTTGGTACTGACAGCCATATTTAGGAAAATATATGATGGCTGAATATATTACTAAGGTATAGTAGTAAGCCCAGAAATAGTAAAAACGAAATGGGCAAAATTTCGGCGGATCAAGAGTCAGTCATACATTCGACCAAGAGTATTATGTTAAAAGAGCAAACGAGGGTAAATGCGTTAGGTTGATGTTGGGTATTAATTTACCGGCGTTTAAGATATATCAACTGGGCCTTCAAAGCAGTTATCAAGTTAAAAATCCCTTCTAAACATTATTTTCAAAGACAACTTTATCTTCACTGTGTTCTAATTAGACAAAACAAACTCCCTTAAGACCCCTGATTTATATCAGATTCCTGATCAGGAGGATGCTTCTATGTTTTTAAATTGTAAATCACCAAAAACCCTAGTAGCGTTGCCAATTCCGAGGTTAAAATTTCTCAATTAACTCTTCATGCTAGAGACCTAGATATTTTAAACTTAATTAAAGCTATTTTGGAGAGGACTAGAATATGGTAAAGAAAGAAAATCGTTGTTGTGATTTTACAATAGGTTCTTTAGCATCAAAAATTTAATAACAAAAAGTAATTCCTGTCTTTTGATAAAATCCTCTAAAAAAATCTTCAGAAAAATTCTGATTATTATTTAATTTAAAAGTAATCGTTATGAAAATGCAACGGGGGAATCCATTAAAGAGCTTGAAGTTTGCAAACGATGATTAAAATTAGAGGCCTTCTTTAAAATAAAAGGATTTAATCCTTTACTCTTTAGAAGGCTTTTCTGATATGTTCGTTTAGCAGACCAATTTATTACCACTTGTTCAAAATAGACCTCCTTCAATGGGTTCAGCTGGTTTTACAGTGGGTATGGTTGTTTTAAAATAGGTACTAGGAATCTAATTAACATAAAACAGGAAGTCGTGTAGGTATTTACTTTTTGTGTTAACTTCAACAATTTAAGGAGATTTGAATTATATGAAAGGTTTTAGTAAATTCTTTGGAGGTGTCAAACTTTATTCGTTTAAAAAATTAATACTGATTTGATGTTAATCCATTAAAAATAAAATTATAAAAATTTTTTTACCCTTTTTTTTCATTAAATAACCCTATGTTTATGGCTGTAAATCTAGGGATTTGAAGTTAGCTTAAATAGCAAAAATGGGTAACAAACAAAAAATTCATTTACTAACCAAGGTTCGATAAAGATTCGTCAAATAAGAAACAGGAAATGAATAAATGGTAGATTCTAAAATAACTACTATTCTTGAGATAAATATATTATATAAGTTGGTTTATTTGCTTTTATTTGGCGTAAATTTTAAACCGAGCATCAATTATGGAGTTATGATGCTATACCGTAGAATAGTTACAACATTGTAGCTTAAAGCTAAAATTTCTATTATTTATTTTATTGTTGCCAATTATTTATTATACAGGGTCGGGTCTTCATAGCAATTGAAATTAGTGAACTTCATTTTTTTTAGTAGTTCTTTATATCTCCTTAGTAATTAGGGAGCATGTAGTAGGGGTTTAACTCAGTTTAGATAAAAAGATTATTGCTTATCAGTACAATTAGAGTACTGACTACGGTTTTATTTATTAGCTTTAGGTAATCTAGTATTAGTCAACTCAAGGCATTTTTATATTTTTTTATTTTACAACAATTTATACAATTAGTATTTAAATGCATTTTTCATACTGTAAGCCAAAATAGGTTTCCATCATTATATTGCTTATACCTAGTAAAATAAAGAATCATGAAGAATAATTGGGATAAAACGTGATATTCTCCTATACATTAGTAAATCAAATTAAAAGGGTAATTTTTGTTAATCCTGTTTTTTAGCTTAAGTTTAAGCTATTACCTATTTTTTCTTGGTCTAGGTGTAACCTCTTTAATAGGATTTCTTTGGGCTTAAACAAAGGGTATTAAAGTGCAAGACTATAGATAAAGGTTATTAATATTCCTATCTTTAATCGCTAATCCTAGTGTTATGGTGCTTGTGAACTATTTAAAATATATTAAAAGAAATGTGTTTTAAAGCTTACCGGACTATAAAATTATACTTTAATTAGAAAATTTGTATTAAAGGTGCTGTATATAAGAGCTAATGTTAGCTCGGCTAATTATCCAAATAAAAACACATTCTTGCTGGACCACGGTCACGCACATAAAGATTTTCAAGATTTTAATATAAATAATATAGTATATCAAGGGTCCCTAATATCCTTTTGTTATAATCCTGTATAACATTACAAAATCCTATTATTTTATTTTTAATAAAGAATGGCTACAGCTGGGTACCATATTTTGGTACCAACATCCTTTTTAAAGTTTAAAAAGAGCAGTCTGACTTTTAATTTTTATTATGTTGTGTCATATTAAAATATTATTTTAAGCCCTAAATATTTATTAAGCCACCACATAACGCCTCTACCAAGAGAAATACTCTCATATTTCAGTGTTGATCTCATTAAGTCTTTTTAGGTCAAAATAGAACTCATTTTGATGTAAAATTTCTATATTTTTGCTTTTAGTATAATCTTTTAAATCGATTTTAGAAATCGGTAATTATCCTTTTTGCGTCTTAGTGGCTATGGAGAAATGGGGATTTATGGTATTTTAATAGCAATAGTACTTATATTTTAGCGTATTTTACTGCAGGGATTTGTATTTAACATTAGGTAAAAATGTATTGAAAATAGATAGTAGACCAGTCTTGTAATAATTGTTATAATCAAATAAATTTTGTAAATTATCATATACGAGCAATAAGTAAACTAAATGCTTTCTTCCAACACAAAACCTTAAATAACATGCCTAACCATGCCACATTATTTTTCTACCCTCAACGAAAAATATGCTACAAATCCAATTTTAAGGCTGAAGGTCATGATACGTTTCCGTTTCACCAGTGCCGACGTTCTTTAAAATAAAAAAATAAGTGGACTTAATTAGGGTGCAAGGTAGGGTTAGAGACTTCATGTTTAAGAGGATTTATATTAAAAAGCACTTCCGTGTTCCAATCATTCAAAAAAATTTATAGGGCGCAGTTGGAAGAGGTGGGGGTGTATAGGACAGGAGTATGGAATAGGAGTATATTATGGGGTGTTTAATAATAGTTAGCTAAAACCCCTTCATTGAAAAAACCCAATTTTTATCTTACTCAAATTAGGTTTTGCTTCCCCAGAAGCACTCGGCGTTATTCGACTTTAATGTATGTCCCATTATTTATTACTATACTAGCTAATTTGTTTTGGTTATAAGTAAACTGTAAACGCTGATAGTTGTATACGGGGGGGGTCAGGTATGTTTATACTAAAAAACAATCTATTTAATTAAGAAATTCTATAGTTTTTTACCAAACTATGAAAAATTTATAAATAACACTTTATTACTTAGCGGGCCACCGCCTTGAGGTTGATATTCCAAGATAGCGCTACTCCCACAAATGGAATGTTTAGTTGAGTTAACCATTGAAACATCCACAATGTATTATTTATTTTTAATCTTAATTTTAGTTAGGACTGAATTCTCTATTCATTATAAAAAACATCGAGGAGCACTATATCACACATGATATAAAACCATGGGTAGAAAAGGCTATTCAAAAAGTGGTTGTAAGGAATTTGTGAACAAGGAAATTTCTCGTGTTTTATACGTATTATAGTATTCGTCAAGTTAATAACCCTGTTAAAAAAATAACCCAGCCACGGTAAAAGTGTTATCTGATGCTGTTGATCGCTACAAAGGATAATATAAAAGAAATAAAATAAATAGGATGATATAAGGTTAAACTAAACAAAATTAACCAAAATGAGTATTTATGTAGTGAGTTCTAAGACCCCTCTAAAAGATTTTCAAAAATATTGTAAATCTTGAGTTATTTTAAGAAACTAAGATAGGTCTAAAATTTCCAAGAGCATTGACTAAATGGGGTATTCTAAAAATTTTTCTGTTACAAATATAGGACATACTGGGAGAAATTCTGATTTGCTTTTCTAGAGAAAAACTTACCTTTATAAAATAAATCTAGAATAATTAACATTACTAAAAAAGGTAGGCCTGGAAGTTCCCTGATCATAAACCTGCCGAACAAACTAATCGAAAGATTAGTAAAGTTTTTAGAAACGGAATATATGTTAAAGGAAATCAAGGCTTTATTCGGTTCGGGTACTGCCTCAGAGAAACTAAAGTATTTATGGGTTTAACGAAAAGGTAAAACATAATAACCCCTTTATTTGGTAAACTCATAATGAAATCCAGCTATGTGAGTTAATCGCGACCAAAAAGGTTTAGTGTAGAAATTCAATTTTGAAAGAAATAGTTAAAATGAGTCAGTAAGGAGGTATATCCGAATATACAAATTATATGAAAGTGTTCATCTAAGGATTTCCCAAATTGAGTGGTAGTTTTTTTCAGCACAGAGGCTGGTAAAAATTTTTAGATATAATGAAAGTATTTCATTATAAGATATAAAAACTAAAGGGGAAATTCTTCAAGAGAGAATATTAAAATTTTTCAGGATTAAAAAATCTGAGATTACAATAACTATGAATAAAATTCAAACTTTATGCTGGAAACTTTTAAAAGCCTTACAGTACTTTAACAGTCAAAATCCTTAAGGGACTGTTAACAATGGGGGAAATCAGCAGCCAAATATAAATCCCATAGAACTAAACAGTGAAACTCTTATTAAGGTATAATATAATCCATTTTATGTAGGGAAAACTACATGAATTAGTAGACTTTAAATGCGAGTTAATTGCACTATAACACCCTGCAGTATTTATAATTTAATAACTTATAGCATTCCATTGTCTTATTTAAATTAATTATTTAATGGATAGAAATAAATTGATCACCTCACAATGGCACTTTTGCAGAAGGTCACAATGATATGAAGTTATGACCAAGTATCTCTGATCTTATAGATCTAATGAAGAATGGTTATAGAATTGTTCATATAAAAGTACCCAAATCTGATTTTAGAACAAGAGGATTAAGAATGTTAGAAGTGACAACAGAGTTATAGTACCTGAGTTACTATCATATTAGTTTGTTATACATCAAGGGGATGATCCATACATTCGTTTTACTTGTCCCTGCATTTAGGCTAAAAAATCGTGATTGCGATTCCCTGGTTAGCCTTAAATCCAAGTTTTTTCCATTTTTATAAATTAGAGAAGAGTAATTTTATTGGTCCAGTGTTCAGAAATATGTGGAATTATTAACATAGTTCTATGCCCCTATAGGTTATTTAGAATTGTAAATAATATAGACAAACTTTTGTTTCTTGACCTACATAATGCTTAACTTGATTATAATGTCAAATATAGTAATTTTTTTGCTGGCTTGGGGTCATGTATATTAATTTTACCCTTTAAATCCCGGGGCCGGGGTGGGGGGGTTTAGGGTAAGAAGTCTAACGCTCCCATAGCCCTAGTGGCAAGGCTCCCAGTACTAAATGGGTATTGGTTTAAAACGGGTAAAACATGATTCGCTTCGGACATAAAGGGATTGGTGTTCCAATACACAATGCCCCCTAGTTAATTAAATGGACTAAATATATATATATCGTTTAGCGGTATGAACAGTATAGAATAATTTGATATTATAAAATAAAAAAACAGAGTTTAACCTTAGTACTTGTTTTTAAATGGGAATCTTAGGTTTTCGTATTTAAATAGAAAAAAATATAATTTAAGCTTACTCTAAGAAATTAATGCTATTTACTATAACATCCTAATATTGGTGTAAGTTCTATTAACCTTGACGATATTATAGGACAAAACGATGCCATCTACTAATTAGTACGTTGCCGGGCAGGACTCTGCATATGCTTAGTATTATAGTGTGCTTTTTATTAGCCAAGGAGGGAAGTATTGCTATAGCAATATAAAATAATGTATTTAAGTCAAATTGTGTTATCCAGTTTACTACGGTGTATAGTTTCCGGCCTTTTATGGGAAAAAAGTTGGTTGTGTCAGGTAGTTCGTTACTTAAGTTGTTCTATAATAATTTCAACGAACAACTATGTAGTATTATTGGGACTTTTTTGCAAGTAGAGATAAATTAATAAATCAAGTATCTATATACTTATTTAAGAGGAATTTACATGGTGAATCATTTACATATGGGGTATCGTAACTTTTTCAATTTGAAGTTTAACAGAATCTATGGTTAATACCTGTATTAATTAATATAGGTTCTTAGTTCATGATCTTATTACCATATAAGCGATATATTGAGCCAATGATCCTCGAGGGACGCCTCAGGGAAAAGTGTCTACTGGGAAAACTTTAAAACCTGCGGGGATACCTAAAGCTCTTAAGGCATCCAAGCTATAATTGAAAAACTATAGGTGGCTGAATAATTCTCAGGTACGGTGAACAAAGCCTCTCAGATTGAGGAAAAACGAAATCTGGAACATAATCGCTGGATTCCTACAGTCAACATTACTAAACAGCATTGCTGTAAGACAAGAGTATACGGCAGTTGATCGATTAGCCAGATTATCGATTTAGGTGTACTCTAAAGGGGTTTCGAAAGAAACGGGGGATTTTAAACTGGGTTTCCATACGCCCAACAAGGTTTGACTCCTACGTCATAATGTCCCATCTAAAACAATTCGATTAAAATAAATATGTTCTACCTATAATTCTACAGTGTAAACCCCTAAGTAGTCCTGACCTGGTTTTATATAGACAGGTGGAGGGTTTCAATTGACGTTAAGTAATAGTAGATAGAAATAAAACATGTAAATAGGTTGACGATGTTCAATAATTGAAATTTCAAATTAGTCTACATTACAAAAGATCTCAACTTATTATATCTTATTAACAAAAATACTTGGTAGTGCTTCCGCGGTCTTATACATAT
>JACYFI010001419.1:0-12024 GCA_020975735.1 Ophiocordyceps xuefengensis | reverse complement strand
CCGGGTCCACCGCAAAAAATAAAATTTATATCTGGACTTGCTTATCCTTATTAAAGGCTCCATTTGTCTATTACTAGCTATTAACATATTCCGAAAACCTATTCAAAAGTTGATTTTATTTATTTGTTGTGTTTTTGGTCTTTTTTTCCCTTATTCCCCCCCCCCCAAACAGCAGCCGTTTGCAGTCTTGAATGAAAGGCGGATCTAATCTATTTAGCTGTCCTCAAAGGCTATAAAATAGCCAGCTGTGCGCCACTACCCAAGAGGCTACTTTTTAAACATAATTATTGAAATAGCCGTGCCTTCGCTCGCAGGCACTGAGTGCTTGAGGATTTTTCAACACGTATGCCCTGACATACTATAATTTAAGTTCTAAAACCAAGGTAATACAGGAATGGAATTCCATAAGAACTTAGAAAAATGTATTGAACTTTTGAGAATTATCTGCCAAACTATCCTCTTCCATAATTTTAATTATTATTGAATGTGGATCGGAAGTCGCACCGATATCCTAATTATCGTAGCAGGATACCCCTTTACCAGTTAAGTTACTAATTCTTAGTAATATTAGCCACAGTGTAGGAGAACAAAAAAGTTTCGAACTCTTAAAGTCAAGCTACGACGTTTACAGCTTCAACCTTCTTACCGATAAAGACCCTCTTTAAAAAGAAAATATTAAATCCATAGTTTATGGTTTAATTAATCCCCGTGCAACTTGCACATACACGAACCTACAGTTCTCGAGTTAACACTAATTTAGAACCGCGCCCATCGAAGAATTCCAATAATAGACAGCTTCTGCGTTGGTGTTCACTAGTACCAAAATCTCCAACAAAACCTACATGTCCTTTTTTTTACATAATTCCATAGAAGAAACTTATTTGCATAAGCTCTTTTCAGCCATGTGAAAGTGGTTTAGGTACCAAGTCCGAAGGGTAACACCGTGGCATGGTGATTCAACGATTACTAGTACATTACTTATTCTGTAAGCTCGAATTATCAGGACTACAATCCTAAATTTATCCCTATTTTTTTTGAGATTAGCTTAAATTCACATTTAGCTCTCTTGTCTCATGGCTTATGAAATTTTATTCCATTGATAAATAACTTAATTTATTTATTCTCAGCACTACCTTATAATAGTCCTTAGTCGCATTCATCCAGCTTTTATCATTTTTAAGTTCTTCTACCCTGAGAGATAATGACCTTAACTTTAACATTATTTCAGGTCGCTTACCATCAGTCACAAGAACATCCCTATTAAATTTTTCACCCTACTACCTTATTGATTATTTATAAAAATGGTATAATTTAATCCTAAAAAAATTAGGAATTTTCCTTACAAAATCACAATTTTAAGTACCATCCTCCTTATATACCACACCCTGAAATTAGACAAGTATACACTCCATAAGGGCTTCACCCTTTATTTCGAGTTAATTGGAATATTAATTGTTACTCTCACAATCCTGATTTGACGCGGAGATTTGCTAGTTTTAACCTAAACAACCCTTCACTCCGATGTAACCAAGGCACATTCATTGTGAGTTTCTGGTATGATTAGTCTGGCACTAAGGGTCCTGATACTTTCAACTTAATATTCGGGCTAACTCTTTTAATTCATCAGATCACACTTTATTCATAGAACTTAATTGATCACAAATTTCAAATGCGTACACTCCTCTTTGTTTAAAATGGTTCTCTATTTCTGATGAAAACAGAACGGCTTCCTAAAAAAAAGGTGGTCCGCATTTTTTTTACCTTAATTAGAAAGGATAGTGTATTCGAGAATGGTGGTATAACTAAAAGTTCGATATTTGATCATAGATGTTTATAACATATTGTAAGACAGTCTTCTCAACCAGCTTACTTCAGTAACCCTCCGCCTTTAAAATAATGTTTGAATACATTTAAAGTAATCTACAATCCTCTTGTTAAAAAATAATACCTAATCTAAGCTCAACAATTTGTTGATAACTAGTCTGTTTTTTTCCTCAGATAAATGGGAAAAAAGAATCCCTCCCTTGCATCCAAAAAACCTCTGGTTATAACCAGGGGGATGGTTTTAGGTTAGTATATTTCTAACTAGATCGTACGCGCAATTAAGTTGAATAATACATGCTGATTAAATTAACCCTAGATATAAATTTAAAATGCGCTTTGACTTGGATAATTTCTTTCTAAAACCCATTTTGAGTACACCTTAATACGTACTTTAATTGTATAACTACCGTCTACTCGTTTGCTGCTTTTACTATTTTACCAAGTTTTGGTTATATGGCTTGCGCGACATGTAAACCTGTAATTTGACTTAGGATCCCCGATAACGCTATTTCTCTTTCATGTTCTCTGTACTATTTCCATACCTGAGTATTACTTTCAGCACACTCAAAATACTTTTCGTAATTATGTTTGGTACAAAGCTTTAAAGTTGTCCCGGACTTTGAGTTGTTTATCCCGCGTACTTGAGACCCTAGCTAAGAAGCAGGTCAATATGTGGGCCGTCTTATAGCCCACAATAATAAAGGCACATGAATGACTTTTCTTGGTCCCCTTTTTTCATCAATATCCAGGATCCTAATGCCCTTAGCGTAGTAGCGAACTCTACTCTATAAAATATTTTTTTATATTAGCCACGCATCCAAAAATAAAGGCCAGGATTTTCCGGTTAATTACATGGTAAACCCATAGTTTCACAACATAACGAAAACAGCCCGTGTACTCCTGTACATATATATCAGAAAATCGTGGTAAGGTTTTTCGGGAGGTGAGTATCGTAATTAAATACATATCCTACGTTGCAGGAAACAGGTCTAAGTGGATTTCAGTTGGCCTCGCGGCTTGGCACATTAACTCTTGAAGGTAGGGAATTGCTTACACTTTCATTTATACACAAAGAATATTTTAATATTAATTTTGTTTATGGACGAAACTAAATTTATTAAAATTGTCCATCTAATCTATGGCATTCATCTTTACTGCAAGGGATACTTGGCTATTAATCCTGTTGTTCTTCTGTGCCTTCGTCCCTACGTCAGGTTTTTACCTTATAGGGGTCCTTGCCTTTACCTGAGTACCCTTTGGTTTAAAAAGAATTTTCATCTCTCTCAAAAGTACCCCCCTTCTAATAAAACTCTAGATCAAATACTAACATTTATATAAGCTATATTGACCGTTCTAGGTACCTTTTAAACCCAAATAGATGAATATAATACTGTCTCTTTACGATACCGGCTGACTGCCGACACGTTAATTAGTCGAAGACCACATATACATAATGCACTTATCCAAAAATAAACAAAGCTTTATTAATTTAATATAATCCTATAAGAATCATCTTTTTGTGGACATGATGAAAATAGCTAGCCACTTCACCAAGTTGCCTGTTCACCTGTTAAGCCACTTGACCAAATTCCTTCGACTGCTGTCTAAATTTGCATTGGGTTTTTTGAGACCCAATGTGGGTCGATCAACGTTTCCGGGATTCGGGACTCACGAGAGTTGTGGCTAGTTAAGTCATCACCTTAACATCCTACCTATCCCGAAGATACTTGATCAATCCCTTCTAAGGCAGGAGAGTGACCCCTTTTCTATTTATGTATTAAGGATTTTCCTTCTCTTTAGGCCGCAAAATTATATCTTTATACTCACCTGATACACCACTTTTTAATTAATAAACCTTAGACTTGTAGTTTCTGTAAATTTAAAAGAAAATCAAACGTACGATTAGCATGTGGTCAAGCACTTGAACAAGCATTCATCAGAGCCATCACCCATCTTTCAACCATTATTTATATTATTTTCCTTCAAAATAAACTTTCTTTTATGAAATGAATGGTCATATACCTCACATAAGTCTAAGAATTTGATATAAGGAGGAGGAAAAGTTAATAATGTTTCTAATTTATAAATACTTATAATAAAAAATTTCTCCATTGTTTCGCCTTATACGCAAATACTAGAGTTCTTACCTCTGGAGCTAACTATGGAATAATTAATATTCATAGAGCCAGCCTCATAATTAATGAAAGCTGGTTTAGCCTGCGCATACTATCGCAGGGCAACAACCATCAGGCAACAGCTATACGAGCTATGATTGGACACAAGCACTAATTTTCTACCCCTATTCTAAATTTATTTGTTACTTCCTTATAAGGATAAATTTTTTGATTAGTTCTATATAATTTTTTCTAGCTTATTTTTTATCACTTCTCACATATATCTGCAAATTTAGTTTAAGCAAACCTGCTTCCGGTTAAATTTTTACCCCGCAAAAAAAAACAAATACCAGCAAATATTTAATGTGTGATCTTAGTAGTACAATTAAGTTTAAAGATGTTTTAAAGTTAATTGTTATTTATTTATTTTTATCTACTAAAAAATCTTGTATTTTTTTTTAAAATTTCCCTTACCATTTAACAAGCTTTAACATCTCATTGTTTTATGTTAGGCGTTTTTTACTAAAACAAATTACCCATTCCACCAAACTCCTTGTTCAGCGGCCAGAAATTTGTATGTTAAACGCATTTCGACTAATAAAGGTAGGTGTACCCTTGTAACTCATTAGATAAAATTTTCTTCTATCTTTTCGAAAGTATGTGGGTCACCCCAGATTTTTAATCAAATAATTTTGTATTGGGTATATCTACGTTTGTTCAGTTTCTTCGCTTACCATTTTCTTCTCACACTTTCCATAAAATTATTGTCATTCATCCTTAGATGACTATCCTGAGGATTAAAGTTATATATTTTCCCAAACTCCCCTTATCGGATTAATTAACCTCCATTATCCACCACCATTAAAACTAGGGGTGTATTAGGATGAGACGGATTCGTTTGTGGTAAGTAAAATCATCTTATTTTCATATAAATTATAATTGTCCATCCCTGTAGGGTATTCCTAATAATAATGACAACATAAACTCAATCTTACACTATTGAGATCTTAATCCAATTTACAGACCTAACCTTCCTTTTTAACATCCGCTTATAATATTATCTAAAAGAATAAATGTTGAATTAAACTATAAGTAATAAACTTCATATAAATACTATTACTAAAATACAAGGTCCCTAGTTTAATTCAAGCCGAAATTGTATAAGAGCTAGTGTATACTAAAGATCTAAAATAGAAAATCACTTTTTAAATAACTTTTAAATTTTACACAATTTAGAAAATAAGCTAAATAAAAATTTCATAATTCCTTAAGTCTTACTAAATAATACTATTAGAGTAAATCCTTACGACCAAATCCTAATTAAAACAAATAATAGTGTAGAAAAGAAAAGTACAATAAAAAATGATCTACATATTATGGAATATTATACATTTTAAGATTCCGTGCTCAACCCAAAATAAAATGAGGAATTCTTAATTAAATTTAAGAAAAACCGTCGGATCAAAAATAAAATATTATATAATGTTTTACAAATAAAATTTTTAGAAAACTAAATAATTGATAAAAATTCGAATTCAGTAAAGTGCTTTATTAGCCCCCAATAGATGCTCCTCTTGTTATCAAATATTACCTCTAGGGACTGTTTTAAAAAGTATAAAATCTTGATTAAAAAGTACAAGTGTATAAAAAATTGTATAATTTTTTTTATAGTTCCAAGTCAATTATGTAGTCTAGTCCGCGTCTCTTCTGTAAAACTTGTCAATAACTTCCGAAAACCTTGAGTTGGATTTAGGTGCAAGTCCATCAATTTCTAACAACCCGAGAAGCCTAATTTATAAATAAGTAATGGTATCAAACTAATACAAAAAAAATCATACAGAAGAAATTATATTGTAACAAAACAATAAAATACCAATAAAAGTGGTGTCCTGCTACTCTGTTGCTCTCCTAAATCTTAAACCAAAGAGGTATAAACATCTTGCAAATAACATGATAAGTTCCAAATAGGAATCCTAATAAACGGTAATAAGACTAAAGTGGCACTGCCGGTACTTAGATGAACGAACAAAGAGATTTAAAACCCTGTGTTTGGAAATCCTAAATTTGTTGCCCCTAATACTATTGTAAAACAACTAGAGGCAATGTTAAAGCGAAAATGACCTGTAGATGCCAAAACTGTAAGGCCCATTCCGGATTTAAAATTATTTATTAATATAATTACGAATAAAATATATATTGAAGGGAAATAATTTGTCCATTTTCTAGCATTTTATGTTGATTGTAACTATATTTGTGTATTGTTCGTATTAATGAGTTCGTTGAGGCATAGATCAATTGTAACTACTATTTATTTATTAGTTTAGTTGCAACAGAGTTAAAGTAATTTATTAAACCGCCCCGATTTATTAAGTAAAATACCTTATAATTTGTTAAAATAAATGTAAGTTAACCTAACCTATAAATTCCTAAAATATTTAACTATTTCTCTTACCTTCAAATGATCTGAAAGGGAAACTTATTATTTCTTGGTACAAATAATGTGTGAAAACTAAGTTGTATAATATTAACTACTCTAATAATATAATCTTAAAGAATAATTACTTCTAGTATTTTATACTTAAAAATGTATATTTAATATTATATTTTATTAATAAACATACGTGAATAAGAATAACCGGAACTATTCTTGTAGTTAAGTTTTTTAGATTGATATGTATGGAACTAATACTATTACAGCAAAAGTAAAAGTACTATTTCATTCTAAATAAACAAAAGGGTGATAAATGTGGGATATTTATAAAAAAATTGGTTAAACATAAATTAGTTAATTTTAATTTTTAATCGTGAACAAATTGTAAAAAGCATTTACAATGCTTTATAATAAACCATTTTGTAGGTTAGTTTAATACGTTTAGTTTTATAAAATAGTTATATTACTAGAATGGTCGAGCCTTTGTAGCGAATCCTGGATTGTAATCTCACCTTGGCTTTAGTTTGTTCGCAAGGCAGGGTGCAGGTATATGCATGGGGGTGTTAAGACAAGGATTAGCTTGGTGGAAGGCTCGCAGCTCTATAAATAGGGATAGTTGCCCAGGAAAATCAGTAGTATGCCATATCCCCTAAGGGGGCATGTATTGTAAATTGTTTCACCCACCAAACCATACGCAGAAAAAAAGAAAAAACCATAGTATGTTATCACGCCATAGCACTAAACAGCAAATTCAAATGTGTATTCCGGACTAATCTAATCTCCTTACATGAATTAATCCTTTCCTTGAGTTTTGAAATAGCTTACTCAACTCAAAGAAAGTATCTCCGAATTTTTTTTTAAATCCTAACTAATATTAACATGAACTTTGTCTGTGCTGAAAGCACCCATCTAAAACCAATGGAAAAAACCCTATACCCGATTTATTACTTTATTCATAACGTAGCCACTAAGTAACCTGAGATGTGATTAGCAAAGGTATTATATTGAGGAGTTGGGCTAACACTTAGTGTAACGATAAATTGTGGAATCCTTGCATCTTTAGAGCTTTGCGCCACGAAAGCTTCTACGCATTCACAAACTCCTGATCTCATATTTATTGCTCATTAACTAACGGTGAAAGTTTTAACAATCGATTATTTATTTACAAGGTATTTTATGTATAAAATTTATCATTGATGTGGGTAAATAAACTTATATCAGAGTATGTCTCTGAGGGGTGGAAATTATAAACTACAGGCCTTTCAAGGGAGTAATAATAGAAGGTGTTGGCCTTAGCAGACTGGTTAGATGGTTGGAGTAGGAAAGATGAAAAGAGGATTACCTGGTGCGTAGGATTAGGTAATTGGGTATAACAAGGTCAGGTTATAGATGTAGATGAAATACCTTGAGGTGAATTAGATGGACTGTGCATTCATTGTACTACCTTTTTTGCATGATGGGTATATTGTGATTTATATAAACCCCAGCTTTGTGTTTCTGTTTTTGATAAATCAAGCCTTCAAACCACCCTGCCATTGAATATTTCCTTCTATACGAAAATTAATAATTGAGCGCAGCCACCAAAGATAGAGCCGAAACACCGTGAAAGGGTTTATCACAATGTCCACATCTCCATATGCAGAATAAACTAATATTTAACAATAAACGATTATTTAGGTAGGCTCTAATAAGTAGTAAAAAATAATAGAAGCGAAGAATTGGGTATAGTTGCTTCAAATTATTCTTTTTGTAGCATTAAACTTTATTTGTATTTAAAAAGTTTTATAATTTTGTGGTTGCTCTGTGTATACAAGGAAAGAATATTTTCCTCGGTTATAGGTAATTTATAATTACGTTGATACCTAGAGATATCTACTTGAATATATTTACAATTAAGAGAGAAAATTTATATAGATAATAAGCATATTAGTAGTCCAGAATAATGTAATAACGCTCATATCATACCAGGATAATAGACTAATATTACATAAATAGAACTATCCCAAATTAATATCCAGATTCTCTTTATTTACTCAAGATACGATTGTGTCTAAGGAGATCTTGTAAATGAACATCCCGTAAAGATTGAACGATGAAACATTAAAATTTCGAATAGGCTGCTGTAATACATAAGATGTACAAGCCAAGATCCCTTAATTGGTAATTTTCAGTAATCCTAGATAAGATAAAGAACTCACGATGAGACATTGAAATGTTAAAGCTGGTACCCACACAATTTAACCTAAACATTAAGATAAAAAAACAATAAGGACGATATTAGGCATATTATCTGAAACCCTGGTTAGGACGTTGAGTAGAGTATGTCCCAGTTCCTACTATAAAAAACTCCCCCCTCGCAAACAAAGAAAGACACTTGATACAAAAATCCGTGGTGCTAATCGTAATATAGTTAGAACCCTTCTTAGACCTTGAATAGTGTTACTAAAGCAACGTCATTAAGGTATACAGGAAGCTTAGACCACTGAAGTAAATCGCAATTAACTCCTTTAATATCCTGTACGTTCCTAATATTGCTAAAACTAGCTAAAAGAAAGAGTTATGGTCCCCTAAAAACAAAAATATAAAAGTATAATCTAAGTAACTTTTTAGGCAGTATACGGTTAAAATTTAGTCTGAATATACCCATATGCCTTAAGCTTAAGGACAATCCGGCTAAAAACCAATACCTACTCCAAGGGGTGACTCCACGTGTCCTCTGTAGTCCAATATTCAACCCATAAACCGGTCGTTTTTACAGCAAACGGGCAATAAATACCCTACAAATAAACTATTTAGGTTTTAATTCAATTTAATTTTAAATAAAAGTATCAAAAAAATCAGTACTACCCATAGTAGAAATCATATATTTATATAGACTAAATAAATAAGAATCAATGAGCCTCATTAATGTATATAAAGAATAATAGTTGAACCTAGCCTTTTTTTATTATCAGACCCAATAATCCTACTAATATAAATAAAGGGAGGTAACGATATTTCCAAAAGAAATATATAGAATTAACATATATAATCAATGTCTAGAATACCGGCTAATAATATGTTTCTAACAATAGCATTTTATAAATAAGGATGTTTATTTGCTATTATAGTAATTGTCAATTTGAATAAATAAGTACAGATATTATTATTGTAGTTAATTAACATAAAAGTATACCGTTTTACCGCCATCTAGACCTTAAATAAATATCAAATAGGTTGAATATTATAATGGTCTTGATACAGTATTGAAATTGATTAGTACTATTATTACAACTATGGAAAATATTGAAGATATAGATCAAGTTTATAACACTAGTTTATAGAACTGATTTATTCTTTTGAAGTAGGTGGAGCCTACGGTATAGCTTTAAATTTTTTTTCCCAATGAGTAGGGGTTTATACTAGCTCACTATAATTCACTAATTAACCAGGTCACAGTGTTAAATAAAAATAAGAGTAAATAAACATTGTTACAAAATATATTATCTGGAATCTTTAATTTTTGACTTTACCACTTGCTAAGCCCTATGCACAATCGAGCATGCATTTTCATGGTGAATCTTGCATCCTGATTTTTCCTTTGCTTGCTTTCCAGGCTGGCGAAGCAAGCCAGCAGCGGCGGCTGTCCTGCACAAAAATAGCGAGCTTCAGATTTATGTGCGAATGCAATATTTTTCTAGCTAAAGCCCTTTACAAACATAAAAAATAAAGCATAGAAAGCACTTCCTCAAACCCTATAAGCTAAGCTTCCGTTTTTAAGTCACGCTCCACAGCGGGAGGTCCGTGCCTGTGCCTCTTGAGCTATCAAGGGATACGCTTATTTTTATTAAGAGCAGAAGTCACAGCACCTAAAACTACCTGAATAATTATTTTAAATATTATTGTGGATATGTTCATTTACCATAGTAATATTCTTTTGTGTTAATTTTTAGTCAGGGGCCTAGCTAGGCGCGGGTTTAATCTTGCTATTGCTTACGCTAGAGAACAAATGAGCGACCCTTAGAATAGCAACTCAGTATTACATATTATGTCATTCATATATAACTGCATACTTTTCGTACGGAATATACTCTATTTTTAATTAGAATCTATAATTAATAAAATTTATATTTATAAAATATAACCCCGGAAACATAATAGCATTCAAAAGAAGGTATTAATAATACATAAATGCCAATAATATAGGGCAGTAGCCAGTTCAACAGAAGGACATCAACGGTTCGAATCTAAATTTTTAGGACAAAGGCCCGGCTCAATAACATTTAACAAAAACCAATATTGAGCCTTTTTTTATACTATAAGTTAAGATAGCCAATATAAGCCTTCTACATTAGAACTAATTAAGAATTGTCTTATTTTAAATATTCTCGAGATGTAGTTCATCCATATACAAATAAATAGCATGTAATAAAACTTAATGAATCAAAATATAAAATAAAATCGGATTTGTATTAAATAACCACCTTAAGAAACATAAAATATTATAATATCAGCCATTAATACAATACTAGGCAATTCGGGCCTTAAAAGAAGAAAACGAACTAAAGCCGCGTTTCGGTCATAAATCCGCCTACTAAACTCAAATTCCTTGGTGGTGGATCTTCCTTATTTTTTTTTTTTCTTTAAATATAGCAAACGTATTTGTGTTACGAAGCGTGGCCAACTACCATATAGCCCCACTAAATTCTGAGGTTTAAATTTAGTAACATATTCTTGTTTAAGCTTTATCATTTGAAGGAGCTTGCGCCATCTACTGGTTAACCCTTAAGATGTTATTTAAATGTTTAGCTAATTCTAACATTGGTTTTTGAAATTTTAATAATTCAAGTAGCAATCTAGTTATTAAATTCACCTACACCCTAACAAAAGGATTTATTCTTTGCTTTCACTCATCTTTAGCTCTGCGTTCATATCCGCGCCTTATGCTAACATGGATTTCAACTTACGCGGGTTTAGACTAATCTTTATATTTAGTACCATTAATTTATGTTTATTAACCTAAATATGTGGCAATAGCACTTAAAATTATTTTGAAAAAGTATCTAATTTTCATTTAGAATATATAACTAGTTTGTAGCTCAGGTCTAATATTTGTGCTAATTTTTTTCCCAAGGTCTATGTAAAATACTTGATAATATAACTTAAAACTTGATCCTAAACCGATCTTTAAATACGTTTTTGGGCGCTGCGGCTTGCGTTGGCTGCAGCATCTACGAATTATTTTTTATATTTTACGTCTCTCATTAAGTCCTTTCAAAAAAGGGTCTTTTACGTACCTGATAATATACTTTTTCTGTTCCATTATGATCAAATTAAATAAAATACCGCCCTTACCTGTATAATATGACCTTGGCTGTGACTTTTTAGAATCCTTTATCGTAAATAATCTAGACTAAAGTACTTGAAGGATTTTTAATCATTAGGTAGACAAAGGTTTAGAGAGGATTATAATAATGCTACAAGATTGTATGAAGTACTTCCCCAGCAGTAAAAGGTAAAAACTCTATTTTACCAACTTTAGGCACGTTATCAAAGAGGGAGTTATTATCACATATAAGCTTAAACAAATTTAAAAAATTGAATATATACTTAATTTTAGGGATAGGGTTAAATCTATATTATATTTTTTAAAATCTAAATAATGTATTTTAAAGA
>JACYFI010001387.1:0-14725 GCA_020975735.1 Ophiocordyceps xuefengensis | reverse complement strand
ATCCATTACTATATACCTTTTCTAACTTTAATAAAATTTACATATTTTCAACAAAAATCTGATACTTTAGCGAAGTAACTTATTAAACGAGCTGTTGTATTAAATGGACGCTTTTTATAACGAGCCATGTACCTAGCTAATCCTTGAGTAATTTACTTCACCCCGTTTTAAGTCATAAATCGTAATAAGTTTCTTATAGGTAAATTTATCCTTTGTTTTATACGATATACGTTAATTGTACGCTATCCCCTATTTTCAGATCTGCTTGGGCTTTTAACACATTGAATATAGAAACAACCAAGAGCTTGATAACCCCAAGCTAACCAAAAAATTATCTCAAATTAATCTTTTTAAAAGGGGCGTAAATTCCAATATTCAAATATTTTACTGTAATTAAGCCGAATCAGTATGATTATAACTTTACAGAGTTTGCATTACAATTTACCATTTATTCAAAGATAATATAATAAAAACAATGACACCTTTGGTTGAATCTTACAAATATAGTTTTATCCTTTTTTCAATCCTTCAAATTTAACTATACTCGACTAATACCGGCTATTTGTTTTCATATAATGTGCTAATTGTTATTTTCGATTTTGTTGAAAACAATCTGAAAAGTTATTACTACCAATCAACTTACGCCTTTCTTTTAATTCCTGCTAGGGAATGAACCAACTTCCTTTCTGTAAGATTGCGGTTTTTTATTTAAGATAAATCGCATCAGAAATCAAGGAAATTAGTTATCTTACGATAGTATTTTTAGTTATTTGCCCCTATGTTATTAGTAGTAATAAGCAAAAGTTACTGCTGATTTTCCTGAAACATAATATGATTGTTCCCTAAGCGCTTAAACAACGGAGATGGACCTATTTATACAGAAGTTCCCAGCACATTTAGCAAGATTTTTACCGTGAACAACGCGTACTTTTATCCACGATCGAGTCCTAAGTATACAATGTGGTGACTTCAAACGATAAATCCTAATATTTCCTATATGAGCATCATAGCGTAAACCCACTACCATTACCAAATAATTAGGTTTTCCTAGAAGCTAGCCTGATTAATGTCTTTACTAATTAACCGAAACCTGGGTTAATTTAAAAAATAAACTCGGGATGACACGAAGAATCCCAATACGTCTTACATTTAACTTTTATGTTTATTGATGTGTCGTGTATGATCGCCCTAGCAATAACAACTCTGCATTAAAAATGACAGTTAATTTCGACCTGTACATTGAGAGATTGAGCCACTCACCCGTGAAGCCGGTCTGTAGCGATCACTTTAATAACCGCGGGTCTTTAAACGGTAAAGTTATTGACCCGTTTACACCAGTGTTGCTACATTTGTACTAACTTTTTTTTCTGTTTAAGAGTTACAAGTAGGAGTAATTAATATTAACTAAATCTAACGGATATATTAGGGGCTTTAGGCTTAGATTTTTCTGTAACGGCACGCTTCCCTAACCCACAAAAAATAGCGCCAGACCCCTCAATATTTTTTAATTAAGGTCTTTATTAATCTTACAATCGCCCCATAAATTTTATAACTTGCACAAAACCTTGACTTTTTTCACCTCAGTTTAATAGTTAAAATTTCTACATATTTTTATAGCTCCTTTCCAATTATTCAATGTTAATTTTTGGTTTTAAGATTTATTAGCTCGCAGTGAAACCGATGTGAAACATGCCGCCTGCCTATTAGTTAAATTTAAAATTATTAAGATTAAGTTCTTAATACAATTTCAGCTAACAATACAATAATTGTGTAGTAAAAAAATTCCCTTATAATATAAAACCTGCGGATATACAGCTAGAATTAAAAGAAACTTAAAAACCTAATACCTATTAAAAAAATTATAGGATTTTACTTATATAAGTAGAGGCTTAGGTATATAGAATGAACACCATTCACCCCAAATATATTTTTAATTATTGTTAATTTTTCAACCATTTTCAGAATCATAGTTTGCTAAAACACTACGTTAAATAGGCTCCAAATTATATATAATATACAATATGCTATCAGTAATTAGCATTAAATAACTCATCACTGTGTCATATCTTCTGAACATTGATTGAAAAGGCCTTACTAAGGTCATTATTTCCAATCTTAGTGATTGGTATTATTCAGCCCAATATTAGATAGGAATATGGAAATCATATCTTTTTTTTCGTATAAGACTTTGATAGTAATAACGCTGGTAATGTAAATACCCCCGGCTAAGCCTCCGCTGCCATTAAACCTACTTAGTAAGGGAGGTAACGAAGTATTTTTTAACAATTTTAGTTGTTGCTTTTTATACCTTACTCTCCTACAGTTTCCACCGGCTAAACCTACATTAGCTTAGTAACTTTTGGAAAACCAAGGTTCAGTGCAAATTAATATTGGATTGTAATATTTCCACACTTATATTACACTAACCCTCCATAATTTTATTAGCAATTTTCTTATCCAACAATAGCTGCATTACCATTACAATATAAAAATAAAAAAATGGAATAAACCAAAAGAAAAAATATAAAATATTTTTGTAGGATAGCTTTAGCTTTAATGATTTTTCTTCAAAGGCCCATGCCCCGCCACCCCACACAAAAAATAGCGCCGCATTCCTTTAGCGCTTTCGTTCACAGAACTTAAAAGCGCCTTTGAACCCCAACCAAAATAAAGCTAATATAAAAATAGACCTATACAGGATACAGTCTTAATAGAGAAAATATATCATTTGCTATCCAAAATTACTATATCTTGGAACTTTAATTTTGAGCTTAGCCCTACTGTAAGCCTAGCCAATGGATCATCCTATTTCATAGTTCAATAAATATCTTAGCTAATTTTTTTTTATTGTAGGATGGGCTGTCTCTGATGAACAATCACAAAAAAGTTATGAAGAGATTATATGTATTTTCTAACCGATTAAAAATCATCTTAGGAGACAAAGATTTGGAATAATATGAGCCACCACCACCAGCTTATCTTCAAAAGAATGAAGTATTCTATGTGTTCTATCCTTTAAATATTTCAATTTTGTAATACCCAAAAAATCACATTTTGATCTCTAGACCAGGGTTCATGGTTAATTAAACATTTTAAAACAAAGAGTTTAGAAGAGAGTACACAGAATATGTTACCATATTGTAGACTATATTTATTTTTTTATATAAGTATAAAAATATCTTTAAATCGATCTACTTAAAATTCTGTTTATTATTATTCATCTGCAGATTTTTTTCTACTAATTTTAATAGATTTCAGGTCTGCGTAATGCTTTTTAATAGGTTTCAAAATATGACAAAGAACGCTTTCTTCAATCTTATAATTTAAAATTTACTAGAAAAAAAAAGGAGTATTTTCAATATATTTCAATTAATATTAAGTACTGATTTAAAATTAGTAGTTCTACTCTGATTTAGGTTTGGGGGTTTATTATTCCAATTTATTTTTCTGTTGAATAATAAGAAATCCGCGATTAAACCAAATTACTTCAGAATTATCTTTATATGTCATATGATCGTTTCTGCTTTGAGAGAATTCAAATTACATTTCTATTTAGGAATATTTACTAGCCAAATAGTTCTTACTGACAAGTAACTGCCCGTCCCGCATCTATTAAACACCTCCTAATCAATATTAAGAAATTTAGATTACTTTAATCTTTACCTCTTTTTTTTCTATTATTTAAAATCAAAGTTTTTGAGTTAATCAATTCAATAATTCTATGAAGGGCATAAATTTTTAGGAGGTTCTAAGTAACCCTTTATAACCATGAGTAACAATGAATTCACGCTTCAGAATTTGTTTATCGATAATACAATACAAGCATTAGAAGCTCTTTCTTTTCTGGAAATCAGATTCCCATGGCCTAAATTTTAGATTGTTCATAGAAGCTAAAGGGAAGTCTCTAAAATCCAATACTATTTGTATTGGATAGGATTATATAAATTGACCTTATAGGTGAATCTTTTCTGGTTTAGGTACTATTATATACCATCTCCTTCAATATAAACTGCTAGAAGTATGGGAAGCAAATTTATAATCAACTTTATTACTATCAATTAGAAACGAAAGAGTAGCAAAAAATCTACGTCTCCTATAATTTAAATAAGACTTATACATATAAATTTTGGCGTAGATCTCTGAAGGCATTTATTATAAATTCAAGATTAATAAACATCCTGAGAAAAGATATAATAATACTATATCTCTTTCCGAAATTGGCCAAATTTAGAAAGCTGGCGAGTATTTTACCACCCTTAAAACAGGGAATGATAAACATAAAATAATAGCTGTAATAAATCCGGCTTTAGCCAAATAAGCTAATTTTATGTAGTCTTGATACCCGGTGTTCTTCCATATTAGCTATAGTAGTTATGAAGTTTATTGTCTTAATTAAATACTTACACCCTGAAAAGATTAAGGAAATAAAGCAATGTCCTCACAACTAGGTCGCTGATGAATCTTTGTAAAATCCTGGACGCGAGGAGGATAAAAGAGTTCAAAGCCTTGTCCCCTGCTTCCACCTCTCTATACAGGGGGAGAAAATAATTAATAAAGGCTCAAATAGGAGGTAACTAATCAATACCTATATCATGTTTATTTATCTAGGGAACTTGCCGAGTAAAACTGTGTTTACGCTACTCAAAACGGACTATGCTCTTCACCGCCCTATAAAGGGGGGGCTTCGCGTGTAAGTCTTGGAGGATCCCATTGTATACAAAATTTAACCTTTGGTTTTCCCTCATATTGTTTCTCATAACATATAGTTTTTTTACTATTTATATACTACAAAATTTCTTAGGGATACTTTTACAGAAGAATTAATAAGGGATACTATAATCATTTCCACTACGCAATTTTTTTTATAGAATAGCTATGGCAAGCACGAGAAGATTTACCATCATGATAGCGAGGTGCATATTAAAAAATTTACACTTTTTAACGGCATTCCTTTAAAATACCCCTAATAAGGCAAGCCTTGAATATACCCTAAAGCTATAAATTATATTATAAGCGGCCTCAATTTGAAAAACATTGTTCTTTTTACTATTCATGCCTATTTTTAAGCCACATCTATTTTAGTTCCTATTTTTTTGCTGATGGAGCGCCATGTACGGAAAAGTTTTTATTTTGCAATTATTTTTTCATCCCCTATATATCTCAATATTTATATTCATATAAAGGATATCTACTCTAAATATTATCCAATTTACAAAAATGGTTTTTTTCATAATAAAATAAGATAAAATCTTTATACCTTTAATTTTGTGTTTTAGTTGTAATTTTCCAGCATAAATTCAAGTTTATTATTTAAAACCTCTTAAGGTTTAAATTATTAAGGATACACCTCACTTGGTAGGTTTCCTATCTGAAATCTAATGCATACATTTAGATCAGGCTTGTCGTAGACTAAAAATTCCTTGTAGATCTAAAAATTGTATCCTAACGTATTAACTATAAGTAGATTCTATGTCTTATCAAGGGTCAATTTTTATCTTTTTCTATAACGACTAATTCTTCGATCATTATTTACAATGGGATAAAATCAAAATTTTTGATGTTTGTTTTTATTTCTACATTCTCGAAAACATAACTAACATTATTTTAAATCTGCTTTATAGGTCAACCCGGTATTCACAACTAATATTTTAATTATTTCAATAGAGGGATTTGCCATTTTTCTAGGTTAAGCTCCTGCAAGCATCGGAAAAATAAGAGGAAAACAAAAATTGTTTTAAAGTAATGTTTATTATGTGAGCTAAAATAAATATAGTTAAAGTTAAGGTTATAAAACTATTAAAATTTAACGTTATAATCATCTAATATTTTACCATTTGCTTCAAATATCCTGCAAGAATTAAGGAAAATTTTTATTTACAAGAGAGCATTTCCCCGTAAAAAGCGCTGAAGAGTAGGAGCACATTTTTTTATTATTTACCTATTTGTGATCCTTATCCATAATTTTCGTTAAAAGTCCAGAGACTAAGGCTTTTTTGCTCATTGTTATGCTTTTTCCGGCAGCTTGTTTTTTTTATAGTAAAATTAAGCTCTATAGTAGACCCTTTTCACTTATAATTTATTGCTTTTTTATCCAAAAGCCCTTGATTTGTTTTGCACATATCGGACCCCCCGTACCATTTAAGGCATTAGGAAAATTATACCAATATCTTACCTTGTAAGGTGGCCAATAACCATAAAGAATCAATCAAAATTGCCATGAGCGGCTTACAATACTATTATACAATGGGTTATTAAGATTATGAAATTGGAAACCCCTGGGTCCACTAAGTATTAATTTCTAAATAGAACCTAGAAAAAGCTGCTACCCTAATAATCCTTGAAAAAAAGCAATTATTAGTATAAAAGTTTCCTATATCTTTAGCGTTAGTGGAATCAAATCATACTTTCATAACCCATTAGATATTTTTCAGACCTTAAATTTTTCAGGGTATTGTCTCTCTTTTTTCTTGTTCATTCGCCTTCCTCTTGTGTTAGTATTGAAAACATAAAAATATTTTGGGAGTACATTTTTAATGAGTGTTATTTTTCACGTTATAACTAATAAAGCAAACTATCAACTAACATGGGAAGAATGTTTTGATCCACTTCTACACAAATTTTTAACAATTTCTAAGAGCTTATTCCGTACTTTACAGCTCTTACTAGAGATAACAATTCGATTATACACCCAACTTCAATACATTTAGATGGCTAAACTTAGTAATAAAAAATAGGCGGGCAAAGGCTCTAATTTTAGGATATATATTAGTTTTATAAATATATTCTATATATATCATAATAGTAAATTACTTTAGAAGTTCTGGTATTAAACTTTTCATCTATCAAGTAAAGATTATGGGAGGAATTGAACCTCAACTAATGATTTGCAATCAGAGTGGTACGTCCTTTAAACATAATCTTGTTTAATTTTAGAGTAAATATTTATATAAAAATTATCTATTTTGTAGTACTAGAGACAAAAAATAAAAACTAGCCAAGTATTTTATTATTAGATCTTATTAGTTTTCTAAATAAGTTTTATTTTTAATATTCAAGCTATAAGTATTTTTACTTATACTTTAAACGGAACTAACACTAACGAAGTAAAAGAAATAGCAACTGTTACTTGAGTTGGATCCAGTTCCTATTAGTATGCATTTCAACATGTTATACTCCTAATTGCATTAAATATCAAAAGTTTATACAAATTACAGAGAACATTATTTTGCTATAGGTCGAAATTGTAAAGCCTTTGTTATAATTGAAATCTACTTTAGGTAGTACTAAAATAATAAAATGAACGTAAAACATAGCTATAAACCCTTAATAATTTATAGGGTATTAGAAATCTTAATTAATGCAATAAAGGGTGAATAAATATCATTCTGGTGGCGTCTATGCAGCCTGTGTTTGCATAGGATCTAGCCATTATATAGTATCCTATCTCCTAACACATTTGGCATAAACGAATACAAACATATTAAGACACAAAAATAAAGATGAATATAGTATTAAATTGTTAAATAAGTAGTAAGGGAGAGAAAAGGTAATTCTATCATAAGTAACCAGGTTACCCTAAAGGATTACTAGCTCCAGCCGAATCGTGCACGCCTATTCAATCAGTTACGTTACTAATGCGCTAATTACAAAAAGAGTAGAATACAAAGTGTAGGAAGCCAAAGAATCTGTTTTAAAGTTGCGTTTATTTACGAGAAACCCTCCTCAGTGATCGACATGAAATGGGATAATAATCTTTTAGATTTTATACTTTATTATCCTTTATTCCGATAATATTTAGCTATGTCTTTAAATTTAAAGCGCGTTTAGTGTGGAACCAACCGCTTTAACCCTGGGTATCGCAGCAAGCAGCACTTCAAAATTTTAGGGGGTTATCGTGTTAACTTCATTGTTGGACAACTTCACTTATAGTCAGTTAACCTCTTAAATTCTATTTACGACGCTTGGCAAGTAAAGTACCCAATTCAGGTCCGCTACGAATTAATTTAATTAGGAGGTATGCTATATTAATGCTTTGTAAATTTTCCCTTTTGCCTTCAAGAAATCAATATTATTTTTAAGGAGCCCCGCACTATTACAATGTTAGGATATTTTAAATTTGTTATAACGGATGCTATTTTGTGATTTTTTAAATCATTTAGTGTATTTAATGTCTTTTAACCCTGATAAAGGATGTAGACTATTGAAGAAAAGAAATTTTAATAACAGTTTGTATTAATCAGAGCTTTTCCGAACTAAACACCTAATTTGACTGTTTGGTTATGGTAGTGGTCTATTTTTCTCTTGAGTATAAATACTAATTTAAAATGTTCAAATAAATTATATGCATTCTTTGTTTTAATTGAAACAGCCACATTATTACCTTTTTAAAGTCAAAAATTGAAACCTCCCGAGCATTAAATCTTTATTAATACTTGGAAGATAATGTAACCAACATTTGCATCATATTGCACTTATAAGGAGAGATGTTTAAACCACAGTCTTTAATTGTTCATCTGTAGGTGGGTATTTCAGAATATGTTTTTTAAATATTATTTTTTTAATTATATGCATCGCTACATTAAAATCTGTTTTAATCAAGTGCGTTTTAAGAAGAAATATATAAATGAATTGATTAGTAAGGGGAAATAAACTTCTTTATAATTCTGGTTCATTTATTACTAGTTTACATGTTTGGGCTTTCAAATCTTTATTATTTATACTACCTGTTTAAAAAAACAGAATGAATATACTCTAAGTAGAAAGTCTCAAAATGTAAAGAAATAGTCAAATTATATTGCTTATAGATACCCGTGAAGGCTTGTCCTAGTTATTTGTATTACTAACCACTCCATCTATTAACCTACTAAAAAAAGCTATAAAAAACGAAGGAATGGTTAAATATCTTTTTTTGCCAAAAATGTTTTACTTATTTCTTTTGTAAACGTTTTAATGTAATCGCCTATTGTAGCATAACTGATAATAAAATTATGCAGACAAAATAGCGGCCAAATTTAACTATAAACTTGTATTTCGTTTGACCCTCAACTACGTCTGTCCTATTTCCCGAAGCGTATACACTTATAGTTAGTTATAAACTGTGGGAGCCTCTATGAGCTCATTTACCGTAAGGGTAAAACATTTCAACTTACTTTATATAAAAGCGTAAATATCTTCTGCTCGAATATTACGATTTATCTTAAAAAGTCATAGATAAAAGGTTCCGACTTGTGCACTTAAAGCAGCCGTTTCAAAGCTACCTACAAGTACCCCAGCCTGTCGCGATTCTATGTGAACCCGGCGTATTTGTATACTAAATTAGTTATTTTAATCGTTTTTCCCAGCGTATTGCCAAAGAAATTATTAGATTTCCCTTCAATGACCCATGTCGGTCATTCTGCTTTAAAGTTTTATTTTTTCCATGAATTACATAAAACCTTTTCTACTCCCAACAGGACTTATAATATAATATTTATTTTATATAATCAAAAATCTAACGTCCTTTAAATTAATTGTACTAGAACTTTTTACGTTCTTTGATATAGTTTTAGTTGAAACTACTTTAAAGGGCTTCCTGCTGTTTCAACTTATACATATTAATATTCTACCAAAACTTATTATTAAGTGTTTTACAATTAAATTGATTTAGAATTCTTTTTTCATTATTAAAATATCCCCGTTTCTGTATAATTTAGCATCCTTTTTCCTATTTAGACGCCGGATTTGTCTCCCAATAAGAACTCTTATAGATTTTTAAATAACAATAACGGTTATTACCTGTGTTTAAATTCCTTTTTTGTTTTCCACCTTGTTCACTATTTTAGGTTTTCCATTTATTTTGTTACTTTTTCGTATGTTTTATAACCTCATTAGATCCAGCTTTCAGTTAATTACTTATTAATCAGGTAAAAAGACTTTATAAAGAGTCTTCAATGTTTAATAATTCTTATTAATTTTTCTTTGATTAACTATTTAGAGAAATACTCTAAAAACTAATGAATACAAAGTTCTGTGATACATATTTATAAACTCAATTTTCAGACTTTCTACCACTTAATAGATTACAATGATTTGCGAAAACCTAGAATTTATTCCTTCCTGGTAGAAGCAGATCCTATATAAAACCTTCAAGGTTTTTTTTTTATTTTAAAAATCCATATAAAATACCACAAAGTCCCGTTTAGTTTCTTTAGCTATATTTTTAGAACAGAATCTCACCTAAATTAAGCATAAATAAATACAGGTTATATATTTTAGATCTTAAAAGTCTTTTATTTCTCATAGGATATATGATGCCGAATAATATCTTTATGTTCGAATGTTTAATTAATTTTGCTAATTATAAAATATTTAAATCATTTTGGCTATTTTTTAATACGTTAACCCCAAGATAAACTGTACCTACATAAGTAAGGATTATAAGGTTCGCTAATATCAAGCTTAATGTTCAGGAGGCTCTATTATGATTGGTGTAATTTGAAACCTCGACCCCTATGTGCAAGTTAACATAAGAAAACGAATGGCTGAAGCTGTATCTCTTGTAATAACCAATAAGTCAACCGTTCGGATACGTCACCGCAAATAATGCTCAACAGAATTGAATGCTATCAGCTATTACTAGGGGTTAATAATGCATTGAGGCTAAAGTTCACACGTGTAATTTATTTGTATACCCTAGACAAAAAGCCCTAGTAAAGATACCAAAAAAAATTTCATTAAAATTTTATTGGTTGTGGATTGATTCGATTAAGAGAGCGTTAGACTAATTTTAGAGGGATGATTTTTTTTCACACTCATAGTTTTATTTTGTAAAAATTAATAACATTAATAGGGATACTTATAATAACACAACCTAACCGTTGACTTTTTCATTTGTAAGAATAATAGATAGACACACTAAGTTTAATTTCATTATATCTCATAGTGGTGCTAAATGCCCCTTACTGGGGAGCCGCTCACCTTGTTGCCCTACGGATCGGTTAATTTTAATATATTTTTAGGCTGGTATTATTAAGCTGGTAAAAAAGTAATATTTCTTTTCTCTTAAACGCAAACTAATAATAGTACCTTTATGCATTTTTCAAATAAATTTATATACTTTATAAATAAAAGGTTAATAATACTGAAATTTTTGCAAATTATTTTTTGCTATTTAACAAATAAAAAGCCTAGTGCAGCAGCCTCTAACTCTGTTGCTACCTCTAAGTCACTTATAAGTTTATGTTGCCAAAAAAATTAGATAACAGTGTCGGGATAGATAATAGGAGGTTTATCATCACCCCCGTTCTAACTCGAACATACAGGCATTTTCACCACTGTTTGCTTTTCCAAGTACATAAATCATTCATGAGACCTTTTTTTTAGCCGTAGGGCTACATATTTCTAAATTTTATTTCTATATTGACTTATCTTATCTGATTCCTGAATACCTTTTTGTTCTGTGACTCCCTTTACTTTTATATCCTTCAGGCTAAAGTACATTTGATTTCATTTTTTCCTTTTTCTACTCCTTTAACTTTGTTCTTTTACGATCTTTCATAAACAGGTATCTTGTAACTGTTTCGCTTTTTTTCTACTCTCTTTACTTTTGTATTTTAACACCTCTCATTATTCCCATTCTTTGATGCAGCCTGGAATCATCATCTAATCTGGTTCTTCTTACAGAATCATTAGACCTAACTCTTGTAAGCGAACCAGAAGCTTCTATCATCGGGTAGTTGGAAATACAATGAGGGTCGACATAAGCGAGCCGGGGTGCTGATGGTCCAGGCTTGAAGTGAATGCGGGACAAGGGTGAGATGGGTGCCAGGCTTGAAGAGATCGGCCTAACCCCCCCTCGATGGAGTTTAAGTGCGTTCCGATCTATGGTATCTTCTTGGCTGTTCAGCTTTGCTACTTCCTGTTGCTATGCTTTTTCTAAAAGGAAGATATAAATCTCCACTTCTCCATCTTTTTACAAGTTTGCTCTGGATTACTCGACCCCGCCGTCCGTTTAAAAATAAAAGTTAGCGGTCCTATTTAGAACATTTTCTCTCTTTTTCCTTATCATAAAGCCTACTTGTTCGCCTGATTCACTATTATCTTGCTAGTATGGCCGGTCCTTTAACCGATAAAAAAGGTTCGGGTTAGAGCAAAGTTCTTATAATGATGAATCCACCTATTGGGAAATTTGAAGTATCATAAAAGCAAGTGTTTGGGTTACAATTAATTCGTGAACTAAGCACTAGCCGACCAGATTTTTTCTGATGAACCCTTATAGAACCACACTGTTCCCCGTCCACTTGTTAGATAAACGTCATAATATTATGTTAGCTATTGAACTGATGACACAAGGATATCTATAACTAATTGAACTAAATCAACAATGTTGTCGAAAGTATATATAGATAGCGTAAAACAAAAATACTTATAAGTATAATAAAGACCGTAAATCTGGTACGATCTCCGATTACTATAATTAAGAAATCTGATTTAACTATTGTTGTTACACCTCCCTCCCATAAGCCATAAGAACCTTACTCATTTCTAACTACCTTTATCTAATATTTTAGTTGTTTGAGCCTCCATTATCTCAACAAACATGATTTAACTATAATTTTATATAGAAAAATTCCAGTAAAGAAACGTTGTTGAAAACAACAAATTAGCGTATAGTAGCCATAAACCTAGATAATTTGAAATTTGTATAGCACTGGTTAAAATTCAAAGGACTAACATAGCCCTAAAGCTGAAAAATATACTGGAATATTAAGGTAATAAATTTTAAAATAAAGGGGTAACAAGCAAACTCGTTTTTAATATTTAATGCATAAGGGGGTGAATAATATACTATTAGTCCTGTGTAAAAGAATCCGACCCTAAATCATTTAAAATACTTTAGTTAAGTAACATAATATATTGAAAATAGTAGCTAGGATAACTAGAGTAAACTTAAGATATGTCGCGTTTCATGTGCCATTTTTAATAATAATTTACCGGGCCATTAAGATTAGCTAAAAAAGTTAAAATATAAACTTAACCTGAATATTATGCTGGAAAATATCGCTCACCTAATTAACGCTATTATAAAATTAACACGTTTTTACTATTAAAGCAAATATTGACCATAAGCAGACTCTACATATAAAATTTACTACGAATCCTGTCATAAAATGAAAGCCACTAACTGAAGACTAGCAATTAATATAACTGTTATTATTAAAGGTAAGGAATCCACATAATCCACCAATTTCTATTCTTAAGCTGAATTATTAAACTACAGAGTTGGTATTCAGCACCTGCCACCAGGATACAATCTTTTGTAGGAACGTATTTTTAAATGGAATATAGGCAGATAATATACGAAAGGATTAAACCTATAGCTCATAACCATATACTAATTGGAGACATAGTCGAAATTAACAATTATTTTATTTTATATCTTGTTGAAATATATCCTAATGAAGAGCTAACACAGTAGGTATGCGTTCCTTAACTCATTAAACAATTAAAAAGTTAATAACAGTACTACATGTATTCCATATTAAAGGAGATGGAACGAATTATTAAATATACCACCGGCCCGTATAACCAATATGGCAGCTTATTAGGCGGAAACTGGCGTGGTCCTTCCATCGCATAGGTAACAATATATGGAGACCTACCCTGTTGAAACTTTAGCGCATAGCCTCCGATTTAATAAACATATATCTATTAATTAGTTATAACATTCTTCGTTAGTGTAAGAGCTGTTGACGAAGATTACAAAATATTTATCTAAAACGAACTCAAAGGCTCATAATTGTTTTACAAGCGATACCATAGTTAAAAACATCTCCAACTCTATATAGTTAAAAATTCCGCTAAAGAACATTGATTAGCTTGCACGATTTAGTAAATTAAAAAACCTAACTAAAAAGGTATGAACAACCCCACACCTTTCTCACCCCTACAAACATCAACACAGGGTCTATTTCCCAGTTATACTAGTATAATTCATCTAAAGGTAAACAAGCTTAAATAGCTAAAGACATCTTGTTATGTTTTTAAAACAATTATCCTACAATTGATTTATTGGGTGTTTGATACCTAAACCAATGGTTATTTACCTTAAAACTTCCCCACCATATCATACCGATTTTACTCTTATCTAAAATAATTATCCTTCAACGTAAGGATGGAGCACGATTTAATCATTAAATGTGCGATTCTACAATCAATCCAAGATAGACAATTAAAAAGTTTTTTCCTATAATAGGGTTTTTTTTTAAAAAATGGAACTGTTTTTCATTTGGTAAATATCAAGGCCAATCACTATGTTAACTAATTGAAAGATTTACCTCCCGTATTTTTAATATATTCCGATCCTAAAATATTCAACTATTTTTTCTCCATTAATCTAGAATCCTCTACTCATGTTGTAAATTATTCTAAATCTCAATTGTACTCGATAACTTCCAATTTTATTATGTTGGGTAGATGGCATACGAACATCAAAGTTCCCCGTCACTAGACAAATCCTTGAAATTCAAGTCTGGGTCAAATTACAGTTTACACGTATTTATTCTACAGTGTCTTCCTCATTACGAGGGTATACCCTGATCAAACTCTGATTTCTAACGTTCAGATAAACCCTAAATTCATTTGATGTTTTATAGTTTACTATTTTGAATTAAACCTTCGGACGAAAGATAGCTTTTTATTTACAATTTTTACCGCGCTTATTTAACAATACATAAAATCCGTCGCT
>JACYFI010001418.1:0-13069 GCA_020975735.1 Ophiocordyceps xuefengensis | reverse complement strand
GCAGATTATTCAGACAAGGATTATGGAAAAAATAATTGCCTTATTCGGATCTAATGGTTCTCAACTGGGTATGATGGTTATAGCTATAGGGGATCATCTTATAATTTGCCATATTCCCATTTATAAACACCTTTCTACAAGAGGATTGTATTTCCTGGTGCACGTGACTGGGTAATACACAGCTGTTAGTTGGATATCAAGACCTTAAAGAAGATATGGTGGATTAATGTGATTACTTACCTTTACACTTATACAGTATTTAATTGTCTAGTCTTAGTTAGTGCTGTCCTTTATAGAGGATTCTATATAAAATTTTAATTAAATCTAGCTTATGGGTCTAATCAAATTGCTTTACAAGTTAGGTATTAAACCTGGATATTTTTATGAGCAGTAAAAGGTGCGTGATTACTACACTTATATTCAGTTAAAGTTAGTATTATTTAACTTCTATAGCTAACCTACTGGACCCGTAAGATTATTATAAAAATGCACATGAAAGCGCGACATATTCTTAGTTGTACCTCTATTATCTTGGCCCTTTTCAATATATTTTGGTTACTTAACCTAAAGTATATTTCTGGTTAGGGTCTTGATTCGTTTACAGATAATAGTATATTTCTTCACCCTTATGCATGAAATATTAATAACACAGGTTTGCTGTACCCTCTTTATTTAAAATTCTTACCCTATAATATTCACAGGTATTATTTTCAGCTTTAGCTATTGTATATACCCCTAGAATTTATACCTAGTGGCTATTACAAATCTTTCAACATTATCTAGTTTTACGCTGACATATATTTGCGTTTTTCAACAACGTTTTCTTACTAGAATTTTTCTATAGAATATAATTTATTAGTTATCAGTTTTAGAATAGGAGGGTCAAACAGAAACTAAATGTATTAAGTAAAGGTAATATTAGAATGAGTAGGTTCCTTCATGGTATGGGAGTGTGTACATAAAAGTAAAAAGTTTCTAATTTACGTAAAAGGGTTGGGTACAGATTACACGCATTCTTTATATACTTCATAAGATTTTGTTTTTACGTATCTATAAAATTTACTTTAGCACAACGTTTGCTTTTGATTAGTAATTTCGGTTAAGTATCTTGTGTATCAGTGCGAAATAAGCTAATCAAAATTTTATAGTTTTATCATAAAGTGACGAGGAAAGCTGTTGGTTCTATCAGGTGTTAATCAAAAAAAATATCTGAGTCGGCAGTAGGATACGAATTTTAATTATGAAACACCAACTTTATTTTATTGTATAACTTTCAATCAATAGGGTGGTTCTTAATAATTAAGAACTTTTCGTCTACCCACACCTTTTTTTAATTCGGTTAAGGACCCGCCCCATCTTGCAATATAGGATCAGGCGAACAAGGAGGGCGTTATGAATAAGGAAAAAGAAAGAGAAAATTCCTAAAAACACCTCGGTAAACTTTATTACTTGTAACGCTTCGGGTGTCGTAGTAGGATCCCAGAAAACTTGTTAAAAAAATGAGAATGGACATTATACTCCCCTGTTAAAAAAAGCTAGCCTGACAGGAAGTGTGCAGAAGCTGAAACCAAAGCAGAAAGAACGTTCATAGATTCGGGCGAACCTTAAAACTATCTTGAAGGGGGGTCTGAGGCCGAATCTCCTCAGGCTTGACCACCGCATCCCATGTCCTCGAAATCACCTCAAGCTCGATCACCATTCAGACCCCGCTCCTAGCTCAACTCATGTAGTTCCAAAACTGAGCCCGATTGACTGAGAAGCTTGCTGGTTCGCTACTAAGGATTTCCAGAATAAATGATTCTGTAAAGGAAGACATATTAGTGGATGATTCTGCTGGGCATCAAAAGGATCGGATAATGAAAGATTGTAAAAGGACAAAGGGGGTAGAGGGAGTAGCCAACAGCAGAAAAATGTTACGATAGCTGTTTAAATTGTCAGGATGTAAAAGACAAGCTAAAGGGAGTAGAAAAAAAAAATGATCCATATTTGTACTTTGCCTGGAGAAGATAAAGGTAAAAGGATAAAGAAAAAAAGTGAATTCAGATCCAGAAATGATATGATAGAACATAAAATTCAGAAAACTGAAGCCCTTGGGCTAAAAAAAGGTTCACGTATAGATATGTACTTGATAAAGCAACAGTGTTGAAATGCCCTGGATAATATTCGGTTTGACGGGGGTGTATAAACCTATTATGCTAATCGAAACCTGTTATCAATTTTTTGACACTAATTATAAAGACTTAAGGTCGGACAGAGTTAGTAGGCTGGGCCTGCACTAGCTTGTTATTATTTAAATGACAAGGAAATTAATTCTGCACAATTTGTCAGTATACAAATATGTTCTTATAAGTATAAATTTATGAAAATCTATAAGGTATATTTATTAGGTTGGCGTTTAAGAAAAAGAATTTACTTTTTATACAAGCTTATAATACCGCCTAAAAAAATACTATTAAAAAATAACCCAATCCCGGAGGCTGACAAGTGTGTTGCGGCCTCCCGTCAGGATTAAGCACGCCCCTACGGAGATTTATAAATGAATCAGACTTAGTGTGTACTACTATTATTCTAAACAAAGCATAGGTTAGGTTGTGGGTAATGGTTATAAGGATCTATTAATGTCTATTTAATTTAATAAAAAAATAACAACTATGAGATCCATTAAAAAAAGTCCAATCTTTCTTTAAAATTAGTTCAACGCTTATATAATCGTCATTCGCAAACCAACCCATATAATATTCTATGAGAATTTTGGTTCACTACTAGCTTTTGTCTAGGTATAAAATAATTACAGGTGTAACTTAGGATATTCATTTACCTAGATAGCTGAACATTCAATTCTGCTGAGCCATATTATGGTGACGAGATCCGAACACCGGTGACTTGATTTCCGGTATTTACACAGTAATTACAGCTCAGCATTCTTTTTTCTTAGTTACTTGCACATAGAGGTAGAGGGTTTCTATTACGATCATAAGAGCTCCTAGAACTTTAGGCTTGAGTAATAGCGGGAGCTATAACCTTACCTACTGAATAGGTACAGGTTTTCTTGGTTTACTTTTAAAAATAGCTCCAAAAAGATTTATAATATTTTTATAATAGCAAATTAGTTAAAAACATCAAACCAATAAAAGATTATTATTCTGCATCAAATATAATTCCTAATAGAAAAAAACAACTTTGTTAAGACTACAAAATATTAAAACCCGTATTTTTATTATGTTCATTTAGGTGAAGATTCTGTCTCGTAAAAATATGGCCTAAAACGAAACAAAGGGGACTTGTGGGAGAGTTATATGATTTTTTAATAAAAAAAAAACTTAGAGTTATTTTATATAGGGATCTTGCTTCTACAGGGAAGAATAAATTCAGTTTACAATCATTTAAATCCCTATTCAAGTGGTAAGTAAAGTTACCCATGAAAAATTCAGTAATTAAATATGGTAATACATAGACCTTTGTATTTCATTGTTTTTGAGTTATTTCCGAAATAGTTAATCAAGAAAATAATAAGAATTTAGCTAAACCTTAGAAGGACCTATTTATAAAAGCTTCTTTTACCTGATTCTATAATATTATTAACTGTGACAAGCCTGGATCTGTTTTGCGTTTATTAAAATCCAAAGAAGGGGTAACTGAATCAAAATAATGAAAGCTAATAAATATGTGAACAACGTAGAAACAATAGGAGATTTAACAGAGGGTAAAACCCTTTGTTATAAAACAATAAGAGTCTATGAGACAATCACCTCTAATGAGAAAAATGGTATAATTATAACAGTGAACAGGGGGATTTTAAATATGTAATAAGAATCTCTAAATAATTATTGTAAAACTAACTTTTAATATATTAGTTTTTGGGTGAATTTTAATGGTTTGTTGAAACACAGAAGCTTTTAAGTGTGTTCAATTAAACTACTACAAGGACAAGTTAAAAAGTTCAAGTTAAATTATGTAAAAGGATATTTTATTGTTGATTTTAAAAAACTAACTATTTATAGTTATAGTCCTGTGAGTATAAAGTTTTATGTAAATTTTTATGGAAAAAATAGAACTTGTTCAACACAGAATTGCACCCTACCAGGGTCATTGAAGAAATCTAAATAATTTCTTTTGGCTAATACTAGTGAAAAACAATTATAAATATACTAATTTACTATACAGATCGTCGGTTCTCCAAGAAAATCCTGGCGACAGCTGGTACTAGCTAGGTAGCTCTGGAACCGCCTGCTAATGCCACAGTTCGTGAACTTTATTTATGATTTTCTAATAACTGTAATACTTACGAACCAGAAAGATATTAAGCGCTTTTTACAACTAAGTAAGGTTGGGTAACATGTTTTTACCTTACGGTCAATGAAAAGGCACTATGAGGTGCCACAGTTATAAGAACTTAATAAGTACCATACCCTGAAGAATAGGACAGGCGTAGCTTGAGGTCAAAGACGAACAATACAGTTTTAGTTAAAGTTTGGCCGCTTATTTGTTTGATGTTTTTATATCGGTAAATTGCCCCTACAATAGGTCGAGATTGTACATTAAAAAGCTTTAAAAGCAAGAATAGTTTAAATCATTTGATAAAAAAGCTTATGATTACCTTTCCTTCGTCTTTAATAGCTTTGGTTTAGTAGGCTCAATAGATGGAGATGTTATTACAAACTAAACGGTATGGACAACTAAAAGGATTATAACAATAACAATTGACTATTTTCTTTACCATTTGATGAGTATTTTCTACTCTATAGAGTATATTCATTCTGTTTTAAACTAGGGGAGGGTATAAATAATATAAGGATGTTCGAAAGCCAATCAATGTAATAACTGGTAATAAAATAAAGAACTGAATATTACGAAGAATATTATTTCCCTACAAATTCATAATGAGTAATATTCTCCCTTTTAAACCCCGAAACTGAGTTAAATTTAATTAATGATGCTATGCATTTTACTTAAAAAACTAGTATAAGTCTAAAACGAATACGAAATGACCCATCGTAAAACGGATAATTATTAAGATGTTTTTAAACTCCTTGTGTCAATATGATTTTAACACATTGTGACATTTTCTTCAATAATAAATAATGGCATTTTACAATGCTCGGAGGTATGTTTTTCTGGCTTACAAGTAATACTGATGGCTGTTTTCATTTTAAACAAGGAAATGCATAAGTAATTTATTTGAAGCATTTTAAATAGTATTTTTAAACCAAATAGAAAAATAGTAACCACTCATAACTACAGGCATTTAGGGTATAGGTACGAAGTCTGATATACAAATTGTATGGATATCTCTTTCCTGTTTTATGGTTTAACATCTCTTTATGTAGGGTTAAAGTACATCAATGACACTAAATGAAATTTAAAAAATTCTTACAAAAAAAGCAATCCGTTATAACAAAATTAAAATATCCTAAACTGTACATTACGGGCTCTTAAAAATACATTATTGTTAGAGGCAAAAGGGGAAGAATTAAAAAGACACTTTAAATTAAAATAGAACCTCCCCTAATTAAACTATATTTTAGCGGAACTTATGGTACTTTACTCCAAGAAGTCCATAAATAGAATAGAGTTCAAACGACTAAATTAAGGGAGTTGACAAACATAAGCTGAACCTGAAACCCCTAAATTTGAAAAGTGTTGAGCTGCAGCGACAGCCAAGGGTGAAGCGGTTTGTTCACCACTAAAGGCGCCGCTTAAAAAATTTAATGTCAAAGTTAAATAATACTCTGAAGTAGATTAAGTAAAATTAAAACTTATTTCCATTATATTGTATCCGAGGAGGTTTCTCTTGGTAAATAACGCTACCTTTAAACAGATTCTTCGCCCTACACACCTTTGTGTCTACCTTTTGTATAGCAGATTAGTACATAAATCAATTTACAATAGGCTGGTGACCCATTTCGGCTGGAGCCTAGTTCTTATCCTGTTTGGGTTAGCTGGTGTACTATGATTGAAAACTTTCGCCTCCCTTATTACTTATTTAAAAGGATTTATTACTATATTATCTTTTATTTTTGTTTTAAGGTATTTTGTATTTCTTTATGCCAAATGTGTTAGGGAGATAGTGATATACTATAATAATCGCTAATCCTATGCAAACACCTGCTGCTTTAGGGCACAGAAGTGATATTTATTAACCATTTTAATGCTATATTAAGATCTAAATACCTAATAAATATTAGGTGTTATAGCTATGCTTAGTCATTATTCAATAAACTTTTCAGTCTACCTTATAAGTGATTAGGTATACCATAAAGGGTTAACATTACAGACTATAGCAAAATATAATCTTCTTGATTTTATCTTATAAATCCCTTCATGTATAAGATGCACATTAGGAGCTAAAACATGTCAGAAAGTACCATTTATAGGAACTTGGAAACTAATCAGTGTCGTTCTATATTTTTTACTTCTAAGTGTAGTTTCATGTTTTTAAAAGCATTAAATAGAAAATACTCTAATGACTTACTATTCAAAAATAAATAAACTTAATTATTAAAACTAATTAGTATCTAATATAAACTTGGCTAATGTTTCTTTTTCTTGTTCCTAAGTACTACTAAAATAAGGGATAAATTTTTTATATAATGTTTACTCTAAAATATAAAAGTTATATGTTGTTAAATGGATTTACACTTTCGATTGCACAATGCATTATGGTATGAGTGTCTAATTCTCACATAAATCTATTTCTTGATTAAGAATGAAAAGTTTAACACTAGAATTTTCTTAAGAAATTTTAACTATATGTATCATTTTAATTAGAATATATTTTATAAATATATATATCTATAAAATATAGCCATGCGCCTATTTTTTACTTAGTTTTGATGACAATAAATTATTCAAGTGTGGGTGATATCGAATTGTTACTCTTTAAGTGAGCAAGCTGAAATGACGAATAGTCTTACGAAAATCGGTAAAAATTTGTGTAGGGGTGATCAACATACATTGTTCCCAATGTAGTTGACTATTTTTGCTTTATAGTTAATCATGATAAAATTAACACTCTATTAAATGTTACTCTCCAAATATTTTATAAATTTTCAAATACTAAAACAAAATAAGTTTGAACAAAAAAGAAAGACAATATCGCCTGAAATTGTAAGGTCTCGAAATATCTAATGGAATTTGGAAAAAAGATGATTTAATTGCCGACTAACGGCAAAATATAGGAAAATTTATATTAAATTTCTTTATTTTAGTGATTTATTAGGTACAGCTTTTTCAGTTCTAATAAGATTGAACTTTAGTGGACCGCAGGGTTCAAATTCACGTCTCTAACTAACCAGCTTGTTTAATAGTATTTGACCGCTCCACGCAATTTTGATGATTTTTCTTAGGGTTAGCAAAAGCTTAATAGAGCGGGATCTGTAATTTCTTTGCCTTTAATGGTAGGGGGTCCATATGGCAACAACAAAACGAAGGCTTTTGGAAATAAAAAGCATAATATAATAGTTAAAGGTCCCTATAGGAGCCTTATTTACTAAAAGCAAAAGCAAGCAAGCCGAAAAAAGATGACAAGCAGACAAAGCCCTTTAGTATTCCTGATTGAACCAAAGGGTTGATGATAGGGACAACCAAATCGTAATAAAACGTAAGGGCCTTCCGTAGTTCGCGGTTTTTACGGGGGATACTCTACTTGAAAATAACATTTTCCTTTATTTCTTGCAGGATGATTTGAAGGCAAAAAGGGTAATATTAGGATGATTTAAACGTTAGAGAAATTTAATTAATCTATAATCCTACCTTAACTATATATTTTAGGTCACATTAATAAAAACCATTACTTTAAAAATTTTGTCTTTCATGCTTTATTTTTTTCATTGCCCTTGCAAGGCTAACTAGAAATATGCAAGCCTCTATTGAATAATTTTAAGATAGTTGTATTAAACCGATTACCTATAAATGCCAGATTTAAATAAGTTCGTATTCTGAGGAATGTAAAATAAAAAAAATCAATTCAAAAAGTTGAATTTTCTCTATCCCATGATAGTAAAGATAGATTGCAAAGACAATAGTCGTTAATGGAACAAGTGAATATCTTACCTTTAAACAAGAGAATCTTTCATTTAATAACGCTTGATTAACACAAATTGTATAGATCTAAAAAGGAATTTTTTATTTACGACAAACTTGATACTAAAATCTTGAATGAGTTAGAAATAGAAACTAACCTAAGTAAGTTGATCTTATACATATAATCTTAAGAGGATTTTTTAAATAATTATAGTTGGTATTTATGGTGGAGAAATTAAACTAAAACCAAAAATCTAAAAAGGTAAAAGTTTTATCTTTATTGTATATGAGTTAAAAACCATCTCTAGTAATGATAAAATGATTTAGGATAGATTCCTTATATTGAATAAGATATTGAGTTAATGGGAATGAAAAGAATTTGTAAAAAAAAACTTTCCTACGCTTTGCGCGGCTATCGCTGCCAGCAAAGAAAAAATGAGAACTAAAGATAGTTGGTTTAAAAATACATGAAATAGTAAAAAGAATTGTTTCAATTGAAGGCTATAAATTAATTTATAGCATTAGGATTATTCAGCTTGCTCTTATTTTAGGCTTATTTTAAATGGATGCCCTTTAAAAACGTGTACAGATTTTTTAATTTACTCAGCTTCGCTAAAATCGCATGGAATCTCTGTGATTGCGCAGCTATGCTATAAAGAAAAAAATAAGCGTTATGAAAAATTATAAACGGAACCTTTTAAATTTTCTTAAAAAGGATCCTTAAGAAATGTAGTTACTAAGTAGCTGAAACTGATATAGTTAGAGAACAATAATGCAGGGAAACCAAAAGAATTTTGTATACAATGGGGATCCTCAGAGACTACACCGAAGCCTCCCGTTTTTATAAGGGGGTGAGACATAGCCGTTTTTAGTAGGTACACTATCTAGTTTTTACTCGGCAAGATTCCCTAGACTTAAATAACATAAAATTTTTGATTATTCCCTCCTAGTTTTGCCCATTATTTTTTTTCACGCCTGATAAGAAGCGTTGGGCGGGGTACAGAGTTAACTCTTTTATCCTCCTCTTGTCGGATTTACAAAGTCATCAGCGGAACTAGTGTAGACTTGCTATATTTTGCTTACAGCTTGTCAAGTTAAGTAGTTTTTTCAGGAGGCAATAAACTTTCATACTACTATAGCTAAATATGCAGGCAACACCGGATATAAGACTACATAAACAAAATTACTTTAGTTGGATGGAAGCTGCTAGTTATTAAAGCTATTGATTGTTAATTATCAATACCCTGTTTATGCGGTAAAATACTGCCAGCTCTTTAAATTTTGGCCAATTGCTGGAAAGAGGATAGATGTATTTAGTAATCTTATCAAGCAGGATGTTTTACATAAACTTTGAATATATTAACAATCTTCAGAGACTTCTACGGACCAAAATTTTATAATGTTGATAGAGTCATATTTTATAATATAGAGAGTAGATTTAATTTTGTATCTTTTCGTTATTTCTAATGGATAGTAACTAAGAATTTGATTTATTAAATTTGCTCATTATTTAAGCATGGTTTTAATTGGAGAGGAGATGGTCCAAATAATAAAGTACCTAAACAGAAAGATTCACCTAAAGGTTCAATTATATTATCCTTCAAGTACAAAAAATAGTTTTTTTGATTTACAGAGACCTATCCTTTAGCCTTTAATGAAACAATTCTAAATTAAGGCAATGGGTCTCTTTCCAGGAAAAAAAAGATCTACTTGCTTTGTATTTATCGGATAAACAACATCTGAAGGTATATTCTTGTAACTTCATGTTTAAATGGTTTAACTTAAGAACCCTAAATTTTATGTTTTGACACTAACTTAATGTTGATTAAACTAAAACTGATTTTATAATAAAAAAAATATAAAGCCCATATAAAAGTTAACTAAATTCTATAGTTGATTAGGAGGGGTTTTATAATGTGGCGGACGGCATTTTTCAGTAAGAAACTACTTTGGCTTTAAAATATCCTAAATAGAAGGTGAAAATTGGAATTGGCTAAAAGACAAAAGATCATGAATAAGATGAAGATAATTATGAGATATTTGGAGTTTAATGCGGATTTTTAATTGTCCAGAGTAAAATAATTTTTTAGATGAAATAAGCCAAAAACCTGGAATACAGAGCTTAGAACCTACTAAATTTAAACTAGAACTTATATTATAATTGAAATATTTAATTGAAAAATACCTTTATTTACTAGAAAATTAAAGTATAAAGAATTGAAGAAACAGTGTGGTTATATTTTGTACCTTAATAAAGGCATACGCAACCTGAATCTATTAAAGACTATAGTTAGAATTATTAAATTCTCAGATGAAGTAAATAATGAGAAAGTAATAATTAATTGAGATCATTAAAGGATTTTTTTATAACTTACAATAATAAAATATAGGTTCTAACAATGTGGTAACATATATTGAAGATACCTACTTAAACTCTTTTGATTTAAAAGCGTTTTTATTTAAACCATGGACCTGGTCGAAGTACATCTGAAAGTGATTTTTGGGTACTTACGATATATATAACAGATAAGAAATACTTCAAACTTCATTTCTTGAAGTTAGTCCTGGTGGTGGTGACCTATATCCTATGCAACATCTTTTCGTTTAAGATATTTTTAATCGTAAAAAATACATATAAGTCTCTTTATAACTTTTGTTGTTGTTTCTCAGCACCACACCCCATCCTACTAAGTAAGAAAAAATAGCTGGATTATTGGAACATGAATGCATGTCCATTGGGTTCAGCTTTAGCAAGGTAGCTACGCTCAAAAATCTAAAGTCCAAGATAATATTATTTTGGTAAAAATGTTATTATTTTTTTTGATTTAATGTATTCTGTTTATGAGGTACTATTTTTATATAGCTTTATTTTATTTTGTTTCAAGGGCTTATAGTTCCTGAACGGAAAGCGACTAAAGGTGGATGCAGCGCTATTTTTTTTTTGTGTGGGTGCGAGCGTCCTTGCAGAAAATCTAATAGCTAAAGCTACCTAACAAAAATATAATCTTATTTTTTTATTTAGGGTATATTCTTTCTTTTTTATTTTTTATATTTATAGACATTTACGGCTATGTCCTAGATGAAAGAATGCTAAACAAATTAGGAGAGGTTAGGTGTTAATAATAGTGTAATTTTATTCAAAAATCTTTAAATATTAATTTGCCTGACTCTGTTTTCCAAGTACTAACTAAATATAGGTTTTACTGGAAGCTGGTAGTAGGTAGAGTCAGCATTAAAAGGCGACAACTAAAATTGTAAAAATTACTTCGTTCCTCCTTAGCTAAGTTAGGGTTTAAAATGGGCACCAGGAGGCTTAGCGGGAGGTTTACAGTTACCAGCGTTATACTAACAATTCGTCTTTTATAGAAAAAAGTATAAATTGTCCCATAATCCTATTTCTATAAGTGGGTCTGAATAATACCATAAACAATTGGAGGAAAATAATGAGACCTAGAGTAGGCCTTTTCAATTACCAACCTACAGCAGATATAGAAACAGTGAATGGTGTTAATTAGAAGCTAATTACGGACAATATTTGTTAATATTATATATTAATTTGAGCATGATATTAAGTTTATTGGTTTAGCGAAAAAGAGTTCTGGAAAAATGGTGGGAAGAATTAACAATATTAAAAAATATAATTGTGGATGAATGGGTCATTCTGTATAACTTTAAAGCCTTACTATACTAGTAAATCCAATATTTTTTTTCCATGTATTAAGGGTTTAATTTTTTTTAATTCTAGCTAGTATATAGGTTATTATATAGGGAATTTTTACTACCCATAAATATTGATATTCTTAAAGTGAAATGTATTAGAATCTAAATCTAAAAAATCTTTAAATTATAACTAATAAGGCAGGCTGGGGCCATGATTACATCGTCACTGCAGCTATAAATCTGAACAACAAAAAAATTACCTATTGAAAATAAATGGGAAGAGTTATTGATATAAACTAGATTACCAGACTAAATGGAAAAAATGTCAAGGTTTAGTGCAAGCTATAAAATTTTATGTAAGTCGCAGAGTAAATTATATAGACCATTAATAAATAAAAAAATATTGAGGGCTGCGCATTTTCTCTGTGTGGGTACGGAGCGTGCCTTTTACAAAAAAAAATTAATGCTAAGCCTAAATATCTTAAGATTTAGGTCAATATTTTTAATTACACTATCTTGTATACTCTTAAAAGAAAAATTAGTACAAAAGGTAGGCAACACCTGGTGTAAACGGTCATAAATTTATTCGTTTAAAACCGTCGGTGATTTAGAGGGATCGCTACAAACCTGCTTACCGGTGGGGGTCGGATTGAAATTGCTGCCAATGTACATTCGAATAACTTTAGTATTTTATGCATAGCTTGCTATTGTAAGCGCCCAAGCACCACATGATTAAAACATAAAAGTTAAATTTAGAAGTATTGGATTCCTCGTCATCCCCAGGGTTTATATTAATTATCCAGGTTTCGGTTAAAAGTGTACAAAAATTCTAGCTAGCTCGGTAAAACCTATATTTTGGTTAATAAGGTATGGTTTCGCCTATGATTGGTCTATAGGGAAATATAGAGATTATCGTTTGAAGCTCTACCAACATTGTACTAATTTAGGACTGACGTGGATCAAAGCTTACAGGTGTTCACGGTTACAATCTTGCTAGTTGCCTGGAACTTCTGTATAAATAGCACTCGTGTTTCGTTTAGGGAACAATTCTATTTATCTCTCAGGAAAATCAGCCAAGCAGGTAACTCTTGCTATTCGCTAAAATGCCTAGGCAATAACCTAAAAAATAACTAACAATTGATAAATATACTAATTTAACCTGGAATGTTCTGATCGTTTATCTAAAAATAAAGACCCAATACCTACCAAGCTAAGGGAATTGGGGTTATTCCCTAGCAGATTAATAGAGGGTTTAAAAGTGTTGATTTTGGTGTAAAAAAGAATTTTCAGTTTGTTTTCAAACAATCTGAAAATAACAATAGCACATAGTATTAGAACAACAATAAGGATATGGTCGTAATAGATAAAATTGAAGATAAAAAAGGGA
>JACYFI010001417.1:0-12483 GCA_020975735.1 Ophiocordyceps xuefengensis | reverse complement strand
TTAAAAGTCATTAAGCTATTCGAGGTTTTACAGCCTCAACCCTTTCTACCGGATTAAAGGAACCCTCTTTCTAATAAAGAGAAATATTTAAATCATGTTTTAGTGTTAATTAATCCGTGCGAACTTGCACATACACCGAAAACACGTATCTCTACTTTAACATATTTAACGAACCGCGACTCACGGAAGATTCCCAATATTTAGACAGGGCTCTTTTGGTGCGTTTCCTAGAATTACCGATATCTACCCACAAAACCTCATGTTTTTTTTCTAATTACTAAGAAAAGCAAAAAAACTTATGCATAAGACTACTTTTTCAAGCATGTTGAGAGGTGAATAGTACCAATCCGAATGTGGTTCACATGCACGGTGGACATCGAGATTCTATCGATTATAGTAATACTATCAATGTTAGTCGAATTTCCAGACTCATCCTTAAATTTTTATCATTTTTGTAGATAATAGCTTTAATTCAACATTTTGATCTCTTGAATCTCATGGCTTTCCAAATGATATCCAGTTATATTATTAATAATTTATTTCAAGCACCTACACTTATAATCACTCTTTTACGATTCTTCCAGCTTTTATCATTTTAGTTCTTTCTGAACCCTAAAGGGAGATAATGACCTTTAACTTTAACTAAATATTCAGCTGCTTTTACATTCAAATCTAAAATGTAATTCTTGTAATTTTACCACCCACTACCTTATATTTTAAACAAATGGTATAAATATATGATCATAACTCATAAATGCGAGACAATTTCTACCAAAATACACCAATTTTAGTATCAAATCCCCCATAATATACCAACCCGGATGGGGCAAGTAATCACACTTCCATTAAGGCCTTCCATCCCTATTATTTTGAGTTATTGGAATAATTAAATTTTACTACCATAACTCCTGATTTGACGGCAGGAGATTTGCTAATTTAACCTAAAACACCTTCACCTTCCGATTGGTAATACAGCGAATTCATTGTGAAGTCTGGGTAGTCATAGTTCTGACACTAAGGGGCTAGATACCTTCAAATTAATATTCGGGGTAAGCCCTTCTTCCTTTATTGATTCAGATAAACCTTTATTCATTGGGAAGCGTTTTAATTGATACAATTTCATGCAATCCTTCCCTATGTCTAAATGTTTTTTATTTCTGATTATAAACAACGGGCTCTTCTTAAATAAAAAGCTAGCCGCTAATTTTTTACTAATATATAAGGGACATAAGGGTTATCAAAAGGTTGGGTATAATAAGTAGATATTTTTGATTCTATATGATGTTATAACATATTTGAAGACTAGTCTTCACCCAGCTTTACTATAGGTACAACTGCCTTTAAATATGTTTGAATCACAACTTAAAGTTATCTAAATGCCTTCTTTGCGTGTAAACTAATACCCTATCTAGTTATCACAATTATTAGAACTATCTGAATTTTTTTCTCAAGGAAGCTGGAAAAAGATGCTTGCACAAAAAACCTGTTATATAGCAGGGGGTGGTTTTAGGGTTAGTATTTTTCTTAACCTAGGATCTTCGCGGAATAGTTGAATAATAACGTCTGGCATTAAATTTACTAGATTATATTTTAGAAAGGCATTATTTAGGATATTTTTCTTTCGAACACCCTTTGAGTACACCCTTAAAATACTAAATTATTCGATACCTCATTCTAACTTCGTTGCTCTTGTACATTACAAGTTTTGTTTAATGGCTTGAACGGGGACATTAAACCTGGTTAAAATTGATTAAGCATTGCGATTAACCTAGATCCTCTTTCGATCAACTTTTTGACTTTTAGCCAACCTGTTGTATCTTACCTTCAGCCAGCCTCAAGTACTTTCGTATATGGTTTGTACCAGAAGCTTTAAAGTGTCCCCTCGGAATTTGAAGTTTATTCCCGCCGTACGTGAGACCCTAGCTCCAAGAAGCAGGATATGTTGGCAGCGCTATAGACCCGACAATATAAAGGCCATGATGGAATATATTCCTCTTGTCCCCCTTTTTTCTATCAATATCAGGTATGTAACCATGCTTATGCCGTAAGGTAACGAACGTCTTACTCATAGAAATATTTTTTATAATTAGCCACGCATTCAAAAAATTAAAAGCCAGGATTTCGTTTAATTACAGGAAAAACCACAGTTTCACAACATTAACTAAAAACGCCGGTGCACAGCCTTGCAACTATATTATACAATTGTGGTAAGGCTTTTTCGGAGAATTATCGAGTTAAACCAAACATACTTTTACTACCTGTGTCAGAAACGGTTCTAGTGCTTTCAGTTCCTGCGTTGCCACATTATCTGAACGTGTGAGCTTACACTTTTCATTTTATAACCAAGAATATTTTAATATTAAATTGCTTAACACTGACCGAACCTTAAATTATTAGAATCTGTTTCATCCTAATCTCTGGCATCCATCATTAGTGCAAAGACTATTGGGGTATGGAATTTACCTGGTTGTTCTTCTGTTGCCCCTTCGTCACCTACAGCCTCGTTTTACCTTAAGGGGTGCCCTTCGCCTTTACCGACTCGGCCTTTGGTATTTTAAAGAATTTCATCCTCCTTCTAAATGTACTACCCCTTCATATAAAACTCCCAGTAAATATCATAAAATTTATATAAGCATATAAATTGACCTGGGCCTAGGTACCCTTACAACCCAAATTAAGGATGCAACAATTTACAGTCTTCTTACGTAGTAACCGCGACTGCTGGCACGTAATTAGTTAAGAACACTGATATCATTAACTGTAATATCAATATATAAACATAGCTTTATTCAATTTTAATATGATCCTATAGACATCCTTTTAGTCCTGATCAAAAAAAGGACTTGCCAACTTCTCCAGTTGCCAGTTCAGCCGTTAGGCATTTGACAAATTCCTGCACTGCTTGTACGTAAAGTCAGCAATTGGGTTTTTCTCAGACCCCAAGTTGTTCGATTTCACCTTTTCAGAGTTTCGACTAACGCAGGAGTTGTGGCTAATAAGTCAAATCACCGTTAACATACCTACCTAATCCCGAGGGATATTTTATCATCCATCTTAAAGCAGCAAACTGTACCCTTTTTATTTATTAATGAAGGGCTTTTCACCGTCCTTTATAGGCGGGCAAATTTATATCTTATACTCTCCCTGTACACGCACGTTTTTTCATATAATAACCTTTCTGTATTTGTAAGTTACTTAAAGTTGGAAATTCAAAACGTACATTATAGCCATGTGTCCAAGCACCTTTGGAAAACAGCATCAATACAGAGCCATCACAAAACTCAACCATTATTTTTTTTGTGAATTTTTATTCACTAAAAACTTTCTTTTATGAATGAATGTTCCATTACTCATCTATAAGTTCTGAGAATTTGGAATAGAGAAGGTGAAAATATATAATGTTTATTTTATAAATACTATACTATAAAGATTCCATTTTTGTTGCCTTATACACCATACTAGGTCTTACCTCTGGAGTCCTAGACTATGAATAATTAGCTATTCAATAACGCGGCCCTTATAGGAAAGCTGGTAGCCCTGCAGCATCAATATCGGCAACAACCTCAGCAACAGCTATAGGCAGCTATGTGCACAGGAGCACTTATTTCTACCCAATTACTCTAAATTTTTTATTTATTTCCTTTTAGGATAAAAATTTTTATTGTTATATTAACTTTCTTCCCTTTGACTTATTTTTTATTCATCTCAACATATATTTGAACTTTAGTTTTAGGCAAACCTTGCGTCCCGTATTTACACGCATAAAAAAAAAAATCAGCAACCTATTTTAATTGGTGATCTTAGTTAGTAAAGAATCTTAAGTGTTTAAAGATGTATATAAGGTTAATTTTATTTATTTATTTTTTCTACTCAAAAGAATCTTGTATTTTTTTAAAAGTTACCCTTTTAACCAATTAACAGCTTTAAATTATCATTTTAGTGGTAGCGTTTTTACTAAAACAATCCCACCATCCCCCTAAAATCTTCGCTGTTCAGTCCCAGAAATTTTACCCGGTATAACTCATTAATACCTCAATAAAGGTAACGGTGGTACCCTTTGTACCTTCAAATAGATATACAAATAGATTCTTCTCTTTTGGTTCCAGTTAAAAGTATGGGTTACCCAAATTTTTATCAAATAATCTTTGTGTTATTGGGTATCATCTACGCGTATTATCACTCTCTACTTCTTTCTCCTTAACCTTTCCATAATTTTATTTTCATCATCCTATAGATTTGATATTTATCCTCAGGATTTAGTAAATTCAAAAACTCCCCACCTTTTCTGGATTATTACTCATTACCACCCACCCCATTAAACTAGTTATTAGGGATGAGTCGTGATTCCGTTATAAGTCAAAATCAACTTTATATTTTCATAACTAAATGTATATTACTCATCTGTAGGGGGTTTCCTAATAATGACAATAAACTCAATCCTTACAACTAAAATATTCGAGAAATTGTCTAGTCCAATTACAACTAAAATTTCCTTTTTTAACTGCGCTTTAATAATATTATTCTTAAAAAATAAGAGTTAATAATAATTAATATAAATCATTAAATACTATCTTTAGATACAAGCCCTAAGTTTAATTCAAGATACTCTGTCATCTGGTAATAGAGCTGTATACTACTATAATCCTAATACATTAAGAATCAAATTTTTAAAATAAACTTTATAAAAATTTTATCATAATTTCTCAGAAAAATAAGAGCTTAAATAATAATTTCATAATTCTCTTAGTCCTTAGTAAATAACTCTTAATAATCTCCTACACAAAGTCCTATAAATACAAATAAAATAGGTAGAAAGAAAGTGAAATAAAATGTAATGAAGCGGGTAATATATAAGAATAATATCATTTATAATATCCAGCTTATAGCAAAAATAACAAAACTGGATTTTTAAATTATAATTTAAGGAAAAAGTCGGGAATTAAGACATAAAAATTATTATATACGTTTTACAATATAAAATTTTTAGCAAACTAGTCAGTTATAAAATCTACAATTTGGGAGAAGTCTAATTAGCCCCATAATCGCTCAACTTGTCTACTAAAATACCATCTCAGCGGAACTATAAAAATTAATTAAAACTTGTATTAAATAAGTACCAAGTGTATAAAAATTTGTATGAACTTTTTTTAAGTTCAATTCAATTAATGTTAAGTCTGTCCGGTCTTTTAGTACAAAACTTGTCATATACACGAAAACTTGAGCTTGGATTAAGCCAAATCATCATTTGCCTAAAAACCCAAGAAAAAGCTATATAGAAAAGTAAGGGTACAAAACCTAAATAAAAAAAAATCATAACCTGAAAACATATTAGTATTGTAGACAAAAGCCATTTAAACGGTACTCACATAACATGATGTTACGCTGCTTACTATGCTCTAGCTTCCTATCTTCAAACCCAAGAATACCTCATCTTGCAGATAACTGAGTGAATTCAAATAGTAGACAAATAAAGTAAAAACCTAAAGGGCACCTTGCCGGTACTAAGTAACGATAAGATATATTTAAAGCCTGTTTTTTGGGAAACCTAGATTGTTGCGCGCTAATACTATGTAAAACTAAAGAGAAATGTTTAAGCAAAATTTCGACCTTAGGATGGAGAAAAAACTGAAGGCACCATTTCCGAAATTAATTATCTTATTAAATAAATACCCCAATATAAAGTTATATATGATAGGGAAATTAATTTGGTCCATTCTAGCCACTTTTTTTTGATTTGTAATACTATTGTGTATGTTACGTATAGAAGATTCTTTGACTTAGAAATCAATTTTGTACTTACATAATTTTATGTATAGTTAGTTGACAACAAAAGCTTAAGGATTAAATATTAATGTAAAACCTCCCGATTATTAAGTAAAAATCCTACATTGGTAAAAAGATAAAGCTGTAAGTTACCACCTGAAACTCTAATTTATACAGACTTCTCTTAACTTCAAATTGAATCTAGGGACCTTATTATTTTCATGTAGAATAATTTGAAAACATAAAAGACTAGTATATATTAACTACTTAATATTAGAATACTTAAAACTAACTAATAGCTTAGTCAGTATTATTTAATATAAATGTATTATTTATATTATATTTTATTAATAAAACATATAACGTTAATTAAGAATTAACGAACTATTCTTGGATAGTAAGATCACTAGAAAATTGTAGTCGAACTATACTATTCAGCCAAAAGGCTAATACTATTTCAATTCACTATATACCAAAAGGCTAATTGTGGATATTTTATAAAAAAAATTGGTGATTATAATAACGGTATTTATTTTTAAATCCGTAACAAATTTAACAAGCATATTGACATGCATATACAAACCAATTTTTAGGCATTTTAATACCGTTTAGTTTTTATTAAATAGGTTTATACCTACTAGAAAGGCAGCTTTAGGTAGCCCTTTTTTCTCCTGGCATTGTAACCCACCTTGGCTTTAGGTTTAACGCAGCAGGTGCAAGATAGCAATGGGGTGTAAGCAAGGATAGCTTAGTGGAAGCTACCGGGTAAGCTTTCTATAATAGGGATAGTTTGTCAGGTAAAACAGTTAGATGCCATATCCCTAAGGGGCAGTTGTATGTATGTTACCCACCCGACCAACATGAGGAAAAAAGAAGATACCAGTAATAATAGGCTAAGTCAGCAAGAGGCCTAAAAAAAATATTCCAATTGTGTATTCCGGACCTAACTAATCTTCTGTAATTGAATTTAAATCTTCTCTTGAGTTTAAATAGGCTTAACTACAATTCAAAGAAGTGATTTCTTGAATTTTTTTCTGTTCCAATCTAACTAACATAATTAACATAAACTTTCCGTCGGGTGCAAAGCACCTATCATGAAACACAGTGAAAAAGCCCTTTTACCCATTTTACTTTATTTCGTCACACTAGGGCCATAAAGTCAAACCTTCTAGTTGTTAGCAAAAGAGTATATAATTTGAGGAGTGGCACAGCTTAGTTGCTTAATCAATAATTTTTTGGGCATCCGTATCCATTAACGAGGCTTGCGCACCTAAGCACTTCAACGAATTCACAACTCTGATCTAATTTATTTTCTTTTAAAATATACGTGGAAACGTATTAACAAATAGATTATCTATTTCGTAATCCAGAGTATATTATGTATAAATTCATAATGATTGGGTAAAATAACTTATATCAAGAGTAGTTCTCTAGGTGGTAATATAACTCGGCTTCAGGGGGATCTATAACGGTGTTGGACCTTGAGACTGTTAGATGTTGTTGGTAGGGAATGAATAAGTAGGATGTACCTTGTTTGCGTAGGATTAGGTAATCTTGTGGTATAAATGGGGTTCAGGGTTAATAGGATGTAGCGATGAATGACCTTTGAAGGTGAAATAGATGATTGGTGCATCCCATTTGTACAACCTTTTTCTGTGCGTATTGGTTTATCGGGGATTATATAAAACCCCAACTTTGTGGTATCAGAATTTATCAATCACCTTCAATACATCCCTGCCTTGAAAGTATTCCCTCTATACCAAACATTTTAGATAATGATGACCGGCCACAAAATTAGCCGGAAAACACCAGAAAAGGGCTTATTTCACAATGTCCAATGTCCATATTGGACTATAAAAACTACAATAATTTAAATAAGATCTCAAAACAATTTATAGTAGGCTAATAAGTAGTAAAAATATAGAAGCGAAGAAATTTAGGGTTATTAAGTTGCTGCCACAATTTAATCTTTTTTTTAGCATTAAACTTATTGTTTGATTTAAAGTATTAGATTTGTGGTGGTGCCTGTGGTATACCAAGGAATAAAGATATTTGGCCCTCGTATAGGTATTTTATAATCACGTATACCCGTAGGAATTAATTCTAATTGGTTATTATTTACAATGTAAGAGAGGATTATAGCCTATAAAGCATATCGGTACCCAGATGATCGTAATACGTCTAATATCATATCAGGGCGGTATATATACCTATATTACTTAAAAGGAACTAATCCGAAATAAAATATTTCCAAAAGAATTCTCTTTTATTTACCACCAGATAAACGATTGTTCTAGGAATCTAGTTTAAATGAACCACCGAAGCGGATTATACGCTTAAACATAATAAAATTGGAATGGTGCTGGTATAAACCCATAGTAAAATGTACATAGACAAGAATCCCATAATGGGGTCAATCTTTCAGTAGACCTGGAAAAGAATAACGAACTCCCCTATGGAAATTGAAAGTTAAAGGGTACGCATTCCATTATCCTAAACAATCGAAAGATAAAAAACCACTAAGGAAAATACAGGCAATAAATTTGAGCTAACCTCCTGTAGAAGTATATAAAGACTCTAGTCCAGTTCTTATCGTATCAAACTCCCCCCTGCGCCAACAAAATGACCACTTGATCAAAACCGTGTGCTAAATCTTAATTATAAATAGAACCTTTTAGACCTTGAATTAGTGTTACTAAAAGCACTCATAAGTTATATCTGAAAGCATGAGACACTGAAGAATAAGCTAATTAACGCCTTTAAATCTGACGGTTCTAATAATATAAGAACTATATAAAGGAACAGTTATGGGGTCCCATAAACCTTAAATTATAAAAAAAGTATGAATCAATGTAACTTTATAAGTATAGGTAAAATTTGGTCTCAATATACCATAATAGACTTTTTAACTTGAAGGACACTTCTCCAGCTTAAAACCAATACCGTACCTCCAAGGGAGGACCTCCAACGTGTGCCCCTTTTAGTATCAAGTTATTCAACCCCATAAACCGGTGTTTTTAAGCAAGCTATAAAATACCCCTTACCAAAATAAAAGATTGTTTGTTGTTTTATGATTCGTAAATTAATTTGAAATAATAGTATGCTAAATTTCAAAGTACTACCAATAAAAGTTAGATATATATTTGAATATGAGATAATATAAGGAAGTAATTAGCCTCATAATGATATATAAGATAACTAACTAGAATGCAACTTTATTCTATTATCAAAACCAAAATAACCCTACTACATTAAAAATGAAAGGGGTTAAGATCACTTTCAAAAGAATAATATATAGAATAAACATTATATCTAATTCATAAATCGGCCCAATAATAAAACTTTTCTAACAATACATTATTAACTAATTAAGATTTTTTCATTTTCTTTTATAAGCATCCAATTTGACACATAACGCTACAAGGTAGTATTAATGTGATAGTGAATTCACATAAAGTCTACCGTTATACCATCTAGCCTAAATTAAATATCAAAATAGCTTGCAATTATTCAGTTAATGTCTCGTTGTCATTTGGAATTCATTAGTGTACTATTATTAAAACCTATGAAAAATATTGAGGATATAATCGAAAGTTTATTTCACAGTCTATAAGTACTTTAATTTTTGTAGGTTAGGTGGAAGGACCTACGCAGTCAGCTTTTAATTTTTTTTCTACCGTTGTAGGAGTTCAACTAATATGTTGAATTCCGCACCTATAACAGCGCTACAGGTTATAAAAAAGGATAGATAACATTGACAAAATTTTAATCTTGGAACTTTAGATTTTGAGGCTTTAGCCTACATGCTAGCCCTAGACCATTGGAGTGGCATTCATGGGTTGAAAATCGTTGCATCTGATGTTTTTCCTGCTTGTCTTCATGCAGCGAAGCCCAGCAGACAGGCCCGGCGGCTGGCCTGCCAAAAAATAGCGCGAGCTTAAGATTTGTGGTGCGAAAAGAATATTTTTTCTAGCTAGAGCCTTGCAAAGCATAGAAAAAATAAAGCAATGAGCACCTCCTGAACGCCTTATAGATGCTTCGTTTTAAGTCCACGCCAAAAACTGGGGAGCCGTCCTAGTCCCTCCGAAGTTATAAAGGATACGCTTATTTTTTATTAAGAGCAGAAGCACAGCACCTAACTCCAAAAATTTATCTTTAAATTAATAGTGATCATTCCTTACACTAGGGTGATATTTAGGTGTTAAATTTTTTGTAAGACGCTGGAGTGCCTAGCGCCGGTCTAATTAGCTATTGGCTTTAGCACATAACAAATGGCGAGCTTAAAGAATTAGCAAGCTCATATAATAATTTATTGTCATTCATAAACTCTGCAGTACATTTAACGGATATTTATCTATTTGAATAGGGGATCTATAATTTAAACATAAATTTGATATTTCAAAATATAACCCAAAATACATATATAATAAAGAAGGTATAATAATATAAATGCAAAATATATAGGCAGTAAGACAAGTCAACAAAGGACATCAAACTGGTCTAATCTAATTCTAGGGAAAAAGAGGGCCCGGCATCACTAACACTAAAAAGCAATATTAGCTTTTATACCTAAAGTCTAAACCTAGACAATTAAACCCTTCTACATTTAGAAACTAGTTAAAAATTGCTTGTTTTTACAAATAATTCTGTAGAATGAGTTCTCCTAAATCAAATAAGTATGCATGTATAAACTCTTAATGATTCCAAGATATATAAACTAAAATCGATTGCATTTATAATAACCACCAAAGAATAAAAATTATAAATATAACACATTTAATACAAATAATCTAGCGTATTCGGCTTAAAAAAGAAGAAAAGAATATAAGACAGCCCGCGATGTTCAGGTTCATGAATCCGCTAACTAAATCTCAGAATTCGGTGGGTTGGTGAAATTCTTATTTTTTTTTTGTGTCTTTAATATGTTGCAAACGACTTGGTGTTACCGATAGCAGGTTTTGGCCATAGTTATACATAATGCCACTAAATTCTAGGTTTAAATTAAGTACAATTCTTTTGATATAACTCAATAATTTTCAAGAGCTTTGGCAATTCTACTGTAACCCTAGAATGTATTAAGATGTCTAGCTTAATCTACATTATTTTTTAAAATTCATTTAATTAAATAGCCACTAGGTTTATATATTACTACACCTAAAAGGATTTTTATTCTTGCTTTACTTCATCTTAGCTTGGCGTCACTATCGGCGCCTTTTGCTATAAGGATATAACTTACCGGGTTGACTATATTTTTTAGATTTAGTATCATAGTAGTTTATAACCCTTAAATTAATTGTGGAGCAATTAGTATAAATTAATAAAAGTACTAATTTCATTAGATATTACTAACTAGTTTCTAGGCTCAGTTAAACATATTTGTGGCTACATTTCTTTTCCTTGGCGTAGGTTAAATATACTTGGATAATATAACCAAACCCTTATCTAACCGTTCTTTTAAATAAAAGTTTTTTGTGCCGTGCGGTGCGTCGATGCCCTAGCAGCATTTGTAATTATTTTTAATAATTTGAAGGGCTAATTTAAGGTCTATTAATAAAAGTCTTTACGTACTGTACATATATACTTTTAACTGTTCACAGCTTTAATTGAATCAAAATAATCTATACCTCCTTTTACCTTCTTAATAGGACCTTGGTTTTGATGTTTAGATAAGAAATCCTTATCGTAAAGTCTAAACTTAAAATCACTTTAGGGTTAAATATTAGTAGGACATAGGTTGACGAGGGAATGCTATAATAATGATCTAAAGATAGTAATGAAGTACTTCCGAGCAGTAAAAGTTAAAAGTCTTATCTTACCAATTTAGCACGCGTTAACTACAAGAGAGTTTTTTAAATACATATAGCTAAAATAAACAAGAAAAAAACATCGAATAAATTTACTTTAGATAGGTTTAAAATTCCTAATATATATTTTTATAATTTAAATAAATATTTAGAGGCTTCGCGCCTCCTACCCACTGACCTTTAGAATTCTCCCATAAATGCCTTAAGCTAATTTACGATTAATTGTGCTGTTTTTCCCCTAAGCACAAGCTATGCTAAGGCAGGAAAAAAAAAAATGCAGTATATTTCTGTAATTAAATTAATCATTTAAATGTTATTCGGATTCTAAATCTTCTGCACTTACACTATGTAGTTGTTTACCTTATATAGTATTAATAAATCCTCCTTTGCCTTTTAATATCCATTTTATATGATCCCCTTATGACATGATTTCATATTAAATTTTTAATATTTCACATGGCTAATATGGCTTAATGTCCGGGATATACTTTAAAGGTCAATGGGCGATGACTTTAAAAATTAAAACTCTTAGTATAAGGGTATTTTTTTATTTGCTGGTTATTTTTTTTGCGGCCTACTTCGTCCCAGCACGCAACATAACAAAAAAATTAAGTAGTATCGCGAGTGCAAAAGCAATTTTATAGGTTATTACGCCATCCGGCTTCCGTTAAATACGAATTAAAGGCTTGTAAGAAATATCTTAAGATTCGATTATCTTATACTCTCATAATTAAGTCTGGAACTTACCCGTTGTTTAATATTATAAATTAAACGTCAACCATAGTCTCTTGGCAAGATTTTAACTTTAAGTTACTCCTGCTGTTTTCTTAAATAAGCATTTCAGCAAATTGGGATACTTTATGAGACAAATCTAACATAAGCTTCAGCTAAATCGAAGGGGAGCTCTGTTGGAAGT